>JANZLX010000211.1:27441797-27472299 GCA_025531955.1 Erythroxylum orinocense
ATAACTTGAGAAGCTTTCCACTGGATCCCATATACCTCCGTCAATGTTAAGAGGGCGTTACACAAGCAAAATATGTAAAACAAAAAAACAGTTTTTTATTAATAAGAGATAAATTTGTGTATATTAAAATTTTCAAACTTTGTATTTAACAAAATTTTTACTAAATTGTTATTATTATTATTGTTGAAGTTCCTGTTTTTGTTTTTGTTACCGGCGAAGAATCTGCCAAGCCAATGCCACCAATGGTAGAATAAGCAAAGCGATAAAACTGATGCCAGAAGCAAGAGATCACACATATCAAATGGGAAGAATGTGTACTAATTGCTCTCGGTGGCTTTCCTAAAATAAATGTTTGGGTTAATAATGAGAGATTTATAATAATCATTATTAAGGTTCCAAATACACGATTAATAAACTACAAAAAACAAAATAATAATTACTAATTTACAAAAAGACCATTGAAATTTAGATAAAATATTAAATTCCAAATCGATAATGACTCTATTTGCAAGTTTAATTTATTTTGCTAATATTAAAATTTAATTATGTGGATGGGAAGTTTGTAACCATTCAAAGTACGATCTCCTGATTAAGGAAAGGTTCATTTCCCTTCTCTGTTTCAGTTGAATATAGAATAATGGAGTAGTCAAATCCGTGTTGGCTAAAGCTTTGAATAGTACTATCAAGACAGTCCTCTCCTTCCAGAGGTACGCGTATGAGTATGAGAAGTAGAACATATAGTACTGTTCAATCCTATATTCGGAGAAGAAACCTGTAACTTGTTACGGCTGAGTATTACATGTTGCATAGTCCATAACTAAGTAATTGACCTGTTTCAGAAAGTTTCAGGGTCTTCTATTATGCCCCTTTGTGTACACATAGTCTAGATGAGCTGCTAAAGTTCTTCTCATCATCAAGCACTCTTCTTCTCCAACCCCTTCGCAGCTTTCGTCCACTTCTGTTTCTGCAACACCCTGATCATATAAACACACAAAAAGCCCCATAAATTAAAATCAGAAGCAATACGATATTAAATTTAACCAAGTTCTTGTGATCAACAGAAACTCATGATCAAAAATTCCAACCTGATTTTGATCTTTTGCGTTGGAATCGCTGTAAAAGGCTGGCTCGGGACGGGCAGCTTGACAGAGCGAGAGCGTAAAGCAGAGGAGGAGGGCTATGCAGAAGAAGGTGTTGAAGCTAAGCTTTGACATTTTTTATTGGTCGGACAATAGCAGAGATAAGGTACACTTCAGCAAGATTATTTTTTTAAGAAGCGCAAGAGCCGTTTGGAGTGTGGAGTTTGTCGGGTGCATATATAGGAATTTATTGCAGGACATGATGCGTGTATTCGTGTGAACTTGGCCGGCTGACACAAGACTTCTAGATTCTAATCTGGGTAAAAGCTACACAAAAATAATTAACATAAATTTGTACACAAAAAAGGGAAATAATATTTAATGATTTTGCATCCCCTGTACTTAAGCTAATGTTATGAATGCTAAACTCGGATTAATATTGAATTTAGTTTTAGTTTAATATGGTGATGGTGCCGATAAATATAGGATATTATTTTAGATCATTTAAAAAAATTATAAAGTAATTTTTTAATTTTAGAAAATTTTAAAATAATCTCTTAAATTTAAAATAATTTCTTCGACAATCCTTGCAACTTCTAAGACAACAACATATTGAAGACGGTGACACCATTTTTTTTTATTCTCAAATTTTATTTTTCGTACTTAGTTCTCCGGACTTTGATCTTTCCAAGTTGGGTACTATTATTTGTGATTGTAAGACTTTGTTATTATCGTTACCGAATATTTCTTATAGGTAGATTCGTAGGCAAGCTAATAGACGTGCTCATTCTTTAGCTCGAGCATCTATTCGCTTTGCGCATCTATGGATTTAGATTTCTACTCCTCAGTTTCTGAATGAGTTTTATCATCATAAATGAGAATTTGAGTATTTTGTTCTTCAAAAAAAATTATTCAAAATGAGTATCGTTTGTGACTTTTTATGCATATTTATAATTTTACTTCCAAAATTACCCTTTAATTCCTTTCACATCTTAATTACACAGATTATATTTTCAAGATACTTTAACATGTAATTAATAAGGGTATATCAGATATTTCATTAACTTTATTAATAAGTGTGCATTCCTTTAAAACGACACTTATTATGAATCAGAGGGAGTATGTCATAATTATATCTTAAGAAATCGTAATAATATAAAAGTAATATAAAAATACTTATTTATTTTTATTAATATTATTTTCAAATTATTTTTATAAATTAAAATAAATTTAATTTCAAAGATTATCTTTACATATTTTAAAAGTTATTATATGTATATATATTTAAAAAAATTTATTATCAATATAAAATGTATAAAATTATTAAATATGATTATATTAAATTAATATATTTAATCATGTGATTTATAATCACTTATTTATTTAATACATTCTTATTTGTATTTTTATTATTTATTAAATAAATTATAGAAAATTTTATCATAATTTTCTTTATGTATGAGTAATTATTATTTTATAAAGGAGAAATTTTAATTTTTTAATTATTATTTTATAAAGGAGAAATTTTAATTTTTTAATTTAATCCTAAATTTTTTAAAATTTATAATTCTAAATGTATTTTATTGCTATTCTAGGCACTGATCGGTACTGGATGATATTAATTGAAAGAGTCGATACCGACCTGTATGAGAGTTCCATGTAAAACTTTTTTGTGTGGTATTAATTTTTTATTCAACAGTCGATACTCGACTAATGTAGATCGATATTCTAAACAATGATTGAAGCTTAATTGCTAAGAAGACATCATTGGTTTCGCGAATTTTCTGAATGCCAAGACCCCCATTTCTTTTGGTTTACAAACTTCCTCCCAATTAACTAAGTAAATCCGCTTTTTGCCATGAGACGAGCCCCACATAAATTGTCGTATTAACTTTTTCAGTGTATCACAAAGATTACGAAGCAACCAAACCGTCTGCATAGTATAACAGGGAAGGGTCGTTATGACTGATTGAGCTAAAGTGATGCGTCCTGCAAAGGACAAAAGTTTGCCTGACCAGCATAATAAGCGTTGGTGAACCTTTTCAAGAATGTATTGATAGGTTCTTTTGTTCACTTTTTTGTACAGAAGCGAAACTCCAAGATAACGTCTGAGGTTCTTCGTCTATTTGAAACCCAGTGCGCTGCTTAACTAGTCAGTCGTCGAAGAAGGAATATTTTTGGAATAATAGCACCTAGATTTATCTTGGCTGACTCGTTGTCCTGAAGCAGCACAGAAAGAATTTAAAGTATCCCGAATTATGTCCACTTGATCAATAGAAGCTGCAGAGAAAATGATGAGATCGTCAGCGAAGAACAAGTGAGAAATAGGTGGGTCATTTTTGCTTAATTTAATAGGCTACCAGCGGCCTTGTGTCACTGCTTGAGTAATTGATTGTCCTAGACGTTTCATACACAAGACAAAGAGGTAAGACGATATGGGATCATCCTGTCGAATACCTTTGGAGGGACTAAAGGCCTCGCCGAGTTCACCATTCCAACTTACTTGTAGGGAAACTAAGGAAGTGCACTTCATAATGAGATTAATCAATGACTCGGGAATTCCTATATCGAATAAAGGGTCCTGAATGAAATCCCATGACAGCTTATCATAAGTTTTCTTAAGATTCACCTTTATAGCCATTATGCTTTTTTGACCGGATTTCTTTTTCATGGTGTGGATGACTTTTTGGACGATAATAATATTATCCGTAATCAAGTGCCCTAGGACAAAATTGCAACGGGTTGGAGCCACCAAGTCTTCTAGGTAAGGTTTAAGCCTATTAACAATGATTTTGGTAATGACTTTGTAGATCACAGAGCATAAAGCAATTGGTCTGAACTGCATAATCGAAGTGGGAGACAGAATCTTCGGTATAAGAACCATAATAGTGTGGTTAAGATCAGATCCTAAGCTTCATGTCGAAAAATTTGCTGGAAGAATAATAAAGTCAAAGAAGGGCCAACAATGTCTCATTGGGATTGGTAGAATAAAGCGGATAACCCATCAAATCCTAATACCTTATTAGGAGCCATATTGAAAAAAACCGTCTTGATTTCTTCAAGATGGGGGGGAAACTAACTATGGATCTGCAGGGTAGCAAGATGCTGTACATCAGTCGTATAAATTTTCTCGAGAAAATTATGTGCTATTCTTTTGATGCTCGTTGGATCTGAAATCACGTCCCTATTTTCATCCTTCAAGGAATTAATCATCGTGTGTTGTTGTTTGGTCATAGTGATTGCATGATAGTATTTGATATTTCTGTCACTCTGCCCTAACGACTAGCTTCTGAAGTGTTGGTGCTAGTAGAGTTCTTCTCAGTAGAGAACCTGCTCTATTTCAAACCATAGATGTTTCTCAAGCTCTTAAAGAGAGATTGAGTATTCGTCTTTTAATTATTTTTGAATGCCTTCAAATCTTATCAGTAGTCTCTTTTTCCGGAGATATTTATTCATACATACTTCCGCAAACACGCTGACAAAATAAAATGAAACAAAGTTAGAAACGTTACCACGGAAAGCTCCAATCCCAAATACGTACTTCCACAAACATGCAGACAAAAATTAAATAAACAAAGTTAGAAACGTTACCACGGAAAGCTCCAATCCCAACACTATGTAATAACCACTCTTTTTTTTTTCGCAAGTCATCCTCTATTCCACAATAATGCATCAACACCAACATGACACAAGGATTGCCGGTATGTAATAACCACTTAATCCTTATCTTCGGGTGATAATTGACATGTCAAGTCAAGCTCGAACATGTACAATATCGTTGAATCGACTTCTGTATTAACCATCTCGTAAAGGCCAAGTTTCTAAACAGACCTTGGCGCAATCATCATCATATGTATCGAATGAAAAGTCGTCCCTGATACTAGTAATAGGGCAAGTAGGTTTCAATTAATACGAAGCTACTAGAATATAAATTGACTAAAAACCATTTCATTAATTAACTCCGTGTTAATTTCTCTCTTTTCCCACAGAATGTTGTCTCCCTTTTCTAAATCCGGCTGATGAATTTGGAAGCATTTATAGTCTAGAATGCACTAGAAGAAGGTCTTTAGCATTCTTTCACTTGTCTCGATATTGTGCTATTGAGGCTTAATTAGGTCACGACGAAATATGTGCATATACAACTAGTATTAGATAAATCACCAGTTGACTTTGATTCTCGAGATCTGTAGATATGTGTTCATATGGACCATTCAACAATCTCTTGCATCCATTCGTAACCAGTTAGTGCCAGAATAACGAATGAGCTTGTGGAATGTGGATGTCTAGCCACCCAATGATGGCAGTTTGTATTGAATTCATAATTTACATTGATTAAATAGACATACACTGCCTTACTGCAGGGTTTTCTTTCACCTATCATCCCAGCAAAAATAAAATATGTAATTTTTTTTTGGGGTGTGATTTAAACAATTTTTATTTTTTTGAGCTATTTAAAAATATTATTGTAAAATCTAAAAATATAGTATTATATTAAACTTCTGTCAATTTACTCGATATAAATTAATTGTTACTTACATAAAAACATTTATATAACTATCGTAATTTAATCATATCATTACAAATTTAATAAATTAATTTGAGAAATATTTAATAAAAATTTCATTTTAAAATTTATAACACTACAATACATTTTTAATATTTTAACAGAATAAAGATATTTTAAAACGAATTAAACAATATACAATATCCACTTCTTTTACCTACCCACTATTTGTCGGCTGGGTGCAAACGTATATCATTGACATTGCCAAAGTGGGTTGGTGACGGATGTTGGTGAAGAATCCACATCGATCTAATGCTCTTAAGTAATTCTGTGTACTAGAATACATTTTTTAATAATATTTAATCCTTAGACAAACAGAATTTGGGATCACGTGGTCAAGACATTATGTATTTTTTTTTTCCGAATTCTATAAGACAATCACATAATGTGAAACTCTTACTCAAGCTGGTGACTGATAATGTGAATAGAGAAAAATAATTCTAATGCAGTAGATATTATATTTTGACTATATCGTGATCCGGTTCTTAAGTAATATTCATGTTTTTTAAGTAGGGTTTGCTTGTACACTCTCATTCGTCATGCCTTTATTGATGAGGAAGAAACAAAAAGAAAGTAGAAAAAAATATTTAGTAGAAAGATATGATCCCAGATATGCCTCGCTAATGTACATACGATATCAAATATCATATGCGTCCACCTTCTATAAAGTCAAATGAAGATTATAATTAAGTGTATGAACAATTTATCAAATAAAAATTATAATTAAGTGAATGAAGAAATATATAATACTAAATCGATTCTAATTTTTTTAAATAAACATTAAAAGATCATAGATTTTCCAACAAGTTGACTTCACTAAAAGTTCAAAGATTGTATACCATCTAGATGTACTGAAAATGCAACACATAATTTGAATGTATATTGGCCCTATTTAGCAATCAACTGATTGCATTAGCTGTTAGTTGATTCCATCAACTGATTTGACCAGCAGATTGTATTAATTATTTGTTATATTGATAAAATTAGTTGTTTATGAGTAAAATTACTTATGACGATGTGATTTTTTAAAAAAATTATAAGGGTATGAATATTATATATTTTAATATTTCGTTGAATATTCTTATAATAATTTAGAATTTAGAAAAGTCATATTCATTGTATTGTTTCATCATTTATAAAAAATGTATGCAACTCTTTCTATTTTCATTTTCGTTTAATGTTAACATTTTATTTCTAACCTATAATTGCATAAAACAATTATAAGAATAAACATTATTCTTAAAACATAGGTATCTAAGAATCTCAATTAAAGGGTACAATTAATTTTTAATAGTTAAAATTTTAGCTGATTGATAAGAGCGTTTTTATTTTTTGTTGTTTATCTTAAATTAGCCATCGGAATTGCTACTCTCTAAATAATTTTCGTAGTTATTTGAAGAGTCAAATAGTTGAAAACAACCAATCAGCTAAAACAATAGTTGATTGGTTGTTTACCAAATGAGGCTATTATCTTTTATTCAATTTTCAGGGCTTCGTACAAAGTTATGATATTACGTAACAATCCATTTTTTGCTATATTAATGAAATTTAACTTTAGCTTCGATAAGACTATAATTCAAACCAACTACCATGATTCATGATTTTGATAGGTCTTCAAAAACATTACGGCATTGATAAACATTGTGAAGTACAGTAAACTTTCCATCACATTCATTAAGAAATTATGAAACACTTAGAGGTCAAGATAATGAGAAGCATGTTAAATAGTCACATAAGTAGGCGATGAGCCCCGAATCTAGAGGCACACAAGGATCGTGCATTGATTAATAAGTTGACCAAAAGGCAATCTGAGAGCAAACAAAAATAAATTTGACAAAGGTTGAATAAATAAGCCAATTACTTGAACGAGACAATAAAGAACACCTTGGAGGTTGTTAGAGAAGAGGTTCTTCTACTCGTATAAATCTTTGTTTAATATGGATAGTCAAAAAAGCAAGGAATGTTTTAGAAATAATTATATTTAAAACAATGAAATCCCTTATTTTTAGGGATTCAAAATCCCACAAGAGAAAAAGGAAATGGACCAAATGGTTGAGCTTTAAAGAGTCAAAAGCATTTCCAGGAACAATCCTTTCGGTAGGTAAAGTTAAGCAACTGTTAAGAACGTTGAGCAAAGCAAATTACATATCGCTTTACACCGAAATATGAAATGCATATCCCTTTTATTGTTACAACAGCAGCAGCATCCAGTTGAACTATATTGAATTACGAGTCTAAACAAGTCCGTTAGTACATAATTTTATGTTCAATATTACGAAATTCTCAGCTTCATTTCAGGGTCAAATATTACTGATTAAGATCAAATTTGATTATAAAATATGCTTTTCCGTATTTCTTTATGTTTGTTCTTTGAAGCTAACGGTATGTTTTAGTGTCTCACTTTCACCGTCCTTTTATCTTTGGAAGTGATTTCACACGAAACTACTGCACACTGTCTGCTGCCGAAGTTTTTTCTTTTTTGTTAGTCAGGAGAGCCCACTTACGTGAGAAATATTTAATATGAACCTAACAAGGAACATATTCAGGAGCTTTGATATCACAATTCAACTTAAAATCTTAAGGCGTTAGATTGATGGGTCTTTTTCACTTATATGTCCTTTATTAGTTTCATCTCTTTTTAATGTACGATTTCTACTCACATTTGATATTCTAACAATCTCTCCCTCAAGTGTAAACTTTCACATTAGACTTGAGCTCCCAATCCTCCCCCCCCCTTCGAGCAAAACTCTTTTTGCTTAGCAGCTCGAGTATATAGCTTCACCAAGAGCCCTTCTATCCTACTGGTTTGGGCCTACTAGCAGTCTTCTTGCTCTTCTTCACGCGAAAGCAATTATGGGATCCAACTATTATCTTTATACTCGTCTCTTATCAAATTATCGACTCTGATACTATTTGTTGGATCTGGAGAATCCACTTACATGAGAAATCTTCAATATAAACCTAGTGAGAGAACATATTCAGGGGCTTTAATATCACACTTCAACTTAAAACCTTAAGGCATTAGATTTATGAGTCTTTTCTATTTATATGTTATTTATTAGTTCCATCTCTTTCTGATGTGAAATTTCTACTCACACTTAACATTTCAACAATTTCCCCTTCAAGTGTAAACTTTTACATTGAACTTGGGCTCCCCCTTAAGTGAAATCCTTTTTGCTTAGCAGCTCGAGTATATAGTGTTACTAAGAGCTCTTCTACTCTACTAGTCTGGGCCTATCAGGAGTCTTCTTGCTCTTCTTCATGGGGAAGTAACCATGGGATCTAACTACTATCTCCATATTTGTCCCTTATCAAATCATCTACTCTATTACCACTTATTGGGTCTGAAGAGCCCACTTACATAGGAGATCTTCAATATGAACTTAATGAGGGAACATATTTATAGGCTTTAACACCACACTTCAACTTAAAACCTTAAGACGTTAAGTTTATGGGTTTTTTTTTTTCACTTATATGCCTTCACTAGCTCCATCTATTTTCAACGTGAGATTTCTACTCACATTTGACATTTCAACATTTTTTAAATAAATTAATGCTTTATATTTAGAGATTACGATCATCAATGTTACTACTTAATTGAAATTCCGTTGAGACGCGAGGTCTGAAGGTTTTATGTATTTAGAGATATTTAGCTTTAATCACTTCATGAATAAACAAGCGCTGCAGATTTCTCTACCAAAAAAAAAGAACCAAAGAACACGAGACTTTTATATGTTTATTGTGTACATATCTCATATTTTAAGTGAAATATTAACCTTTTATAAAAAGAGGGAAAAAAGATATATAGCTCTTATATAATTTTAAAAACTTTAGAAAAATCTCTCATATTTAAAATTCTCGAACATCTTTTTTAATTTTCAAATTTGTAGAAAGATGCCTTATTTTATACTTTAGTTAAAAATAATAATAGAACATATGCGCCATAAATATCATACATTTAAGTTAAATTATAATAAATTATTAATTTAAGCCAAATTTAATTAGTTCAGTTTGAATTTAAGAGGTGAATTAAATCATCATGTAAATATCATTTGATTAATCTACGTTTAATATTCATATTACATATATTTTATCTTTAGTTTTTAGTTCAAGTCCGAGAGAAATATTTTTCTTAATAATAAAAAAAGAACTGATTTGGTTGATTCAATCTAAAAATCTTGAATTAACCAATTTTTTGTTCAATTTTTTAAATAAACCTTATCATTAAAAACTGCTTAATTTATTAATTAATACATTTTTGTAAAATAATTGATTTTTATAAATTGAAATAAATTAATTAATTTTTATTTAACAATGTTTTCAATTAAACTTTCAATTCTCCGGGGAAGGACGATGTCCTTTAATTATATTCCAAATTCTTTATTTTTTAACTTTTAACTGTTTTATAACAGTCTAATACAGGTTAATTCTTTTTAACTTTAAATTTTGGCTCAGTTTTTAAAATATTAGTTTTTCTAAAAAATAATTTTAAAGATCAAATATTTTTTAAAGATTTCTTAAATTACATGAGATTGTTAAATAGTAATCGGATAATAAGTCACAATAAGAAGTTGTCAGTGAACTATACGATTAGGAATATAAACCAAGCCAGTGAGGCAATACATGACTTAGAAGGGTGGCATGAGGAGTTGTCGGATGAATTATTGCTACAAGTTCAGCATTTTGAGGCAAGTCTGGAACAAATTATGTTATGGAAAATCGTGAGGTTGTGTTCACGACCTAAAGCGTTGGGATTGACATTCTAGCAATAATGCAACATGAGGGGTCCAACATCTAGACTGGAGTTACAGAATTATTATTATATAGTTTTAGAGGAATCAAATCTATGTTTAGAAACATTCTTGTCTTTTTTTAGATTATATGACGTCCCACCTCAAATGTTTTTCTTGAGGACGAACCGTATTCACTTCCGTTAGTTGATCTCAAACCATGGGCTCTAAATGTCACAAAATGATTGATCCTTACCTCTTCTAGCTCTAGGCTCTAGCATATCCTTACCTCTTCTAGCTCTAGGCTCTAGCATCGGCAATAACGAAGAAGATCCGAACAATCTATTTATTTTTTAGCAAAATTAATTAAATAATAAAAACTTTGGTCATATGATTTTTTTATTTAGTTTTCATATTTTTAAAAATTATCATTCACTTTTTATTGTATTAATTATCACATAATTTCTTTGTTATAATTCGTTACTTTTTATTTTCTATTCAGAACGACATAATATTGAAATTCTTAAATCTTAGTTAAACATTATTTTATAATTATAAATAGACAAAAAATAATATAACTGAAGAAGATATATAATAATTAAAAATTTTATTAAAAATTTTAAAATAACAAACAAAAATAAAAATTAATTTTTAGAAAGTTTAATGTAATTATTTCTTAAAATTAAACACCAACCTTTATGTCTAATTGCTTTCTTTGTGGTGGGCTCGGTCGGAGACATTGTGTGTACAACATGTTATATCAATGGTTGAACTTTTCAATGTCCTTCAGAATTCGAGCTATATGAAACCAAAACAGGATTTGACCAGAGCATGTAAACACAAACGAGAAGGGCTAGAAGTCCATAATAGATACATCTCGAGTGCTTGTACTTATCAGGAACATGAAGAGTAAGGCGTCTAATGATGTCCTCATCCATATGTCATCACTATACAAGCCAAACCCATACCCATGTTGTACAGTTGTAGTTACATGTGTTGGTCATGTTTCTTTAGTTTGCTTTCACTTCCATGGACTTGCTCTTCAAGCCTGCAACAGTCGGTGAGTACACATCAATCATATTGTTTGTTGTAGATTAGAACAGGGTTTCAACAAACAAGAGCCATATATCTTGAAAACGAGGAGAAACTTGTCAAAGATGGGATATACACACTCAGGAAGTTGCGGGTCAGGGCAAATCAACACCCAATAATTTTTTGTTATGTGTCCTGAATGATTGTCTAGAAATGAGATGGATTCCTAACTTTAGAAAAAGGTTGGTCAAAAAGTTGCAAAAAATAAATGCGTGAGTTTGATTGCTCTCTGTAATTTACACAAAGGCTCGAAGCACAAACAATAACCCTACCTTTAGCCACTTAAACATGTTTTAAGTAGCTGATGATGAAATGGCCTTTCGATAAACAAAAGAAAAGCTCTGATGATCGAAGTCTACTCTTGCATTAAGGACTTTCCCTACACAAGAAGACGAGATCTATGGACATGGGATTCAAATTCATATCCATTTATAGGTCAAAGTACCTGCAATATGAATGAATGGCCCAACTAATTTACCACTTCACTATGTAAACAGGTCTTTTGGCTTGACAAGCTTGACCAAATAAAGACAAGGGTTGCATTAGAAAAAGGCTCAATAACAAAGTTAATTGCTAAGTTGTATTATCACGTGATGTTTTTCGAGTTGATTTTTAGCAGGACTTGGACCTGGAAGCAACTACCAACTCCAATTTTCTTAGCCCCTGAACCCTATTCTTTTCTCGGTCTTCTACAACTTTGTTGATAACCCTTTTGGGCTCCAGTCCTATCTCGTAACTGGATAATACAAACCAACCAGAATCAATTCTCCGCTTCTCTTGAAGAGGGTTCCTCTTTTAACGGCAGGTTTTACGCTGAAATTCTTTAGACCAAAAGAAGTCTTAATAACTATTCCAGTAATGAGAATACATAACCCCCTTTTATCATTGTATTCGAATACTATATATGAGTTGAACAAGCTTTGGAAAAGAGAGATTATTCCGTTATTTTTATTGGAAGTTGCACAAAGAGAACCTGGTTCAGCAGATTCTGTTAGGCTTGCGTCTCAACGCAACAAAACTCATAAGTCTTGGATTCGAACGGCAAGACCCTTCAGCGTATCGCATTGGAAACAATACTTGACTGGTGAGACTCCCATCCCAAACCAGAGCCAAATGAGAAAAGTTTAAGGAGCAAAGGGAAATACCTAACAATAACTCTTAAGAATAAAGAGAAGTTATTCCCGTTGAGGTATTAAATTAGTGATTATAGTTTAGGAAAAAGGAGTATAAAGATGGTCATAGTCTATGCTAATTCAACTTTATATTGTGTAGTTGCCTAGTGCTTAAAGTGAACTCGGGGTAAAGAATAGCTTCTAACCTTCCACCTTTCCTCAAATTTATAGTATTCGATTCTAGTTTAGTTCTGTAACAGGCTCTCTCACATTCAAAATGTTCTTATTCCTCAGTATGATTTGCCTTTTCTCTTTAAACAGTTCTTTTCTTCTATTTTTTGAAGTGTTGCTGTCGACTGCGTCCTGAACTTAGAAATAGAATTTCCCATCTTGTGTAATCAAACATCAGAGATTAACAAATTGTGACTATTCGATACTCATACGTTACTATGACATCAATATGAACTAGATATACAATTCAGTAAGACCTAAAGTTGAGTGTTCGTCTCATTAAACCTAATAATTTTGTACTACTTGTGTAACTTTTAGGAAAATCAATTGACACAACACAAAAAGACAGCAATATAAACAGTAAAAATCCTTTTCTTTTGATTACGACATTCAAGGTCTATCTGGTAGCATCCTATGATTGAAAAAACCAAACTTCAAGAAATGTATCTCAACTACCACCCTAAAATTACATGGATTAACAATTATTATAAGTGATTATGTCCTTTTCCATCAGCATATCCTCCACCTTCCAGCTAAGAATCATGCTGATTTCTAGATAACTAGGATTTCTTAACGTCAAAGTGAGTATTTACATCACATCCTCGAATTCTAGAGCACGAACTCGGTTTTTAATAGATTTGATAAAACCCTAAAAGAATTTCTATTGTACTGTATTATTGATTGCTATTTACTAATTAACCCTTAACAACCCTCCAAATTAACCTATCTCTAAGGATGTTGCCTAGACTACTTTTACCGTGGAAAGCAACTAGCCGAGGTTTACTTCTTGAATCTCCCACACAAATTGTTGAATTGTTAAGAACTCTAGCTCATCCCACAATTGCAAATCTCACATCCGGAAAATATGGATTAGGGGAGGTTGTTTCCCTTATAAAATAAACCCTCCTCCTTTAGTTGTAATTATCTTAAAATTAATTACCTATCTTTTCTTAAGCCAAAAAATCTCTCTTTGTAATATTTTATTTGAATCTCCTTGAAATAATGAAATATTAGTTTAGTACTGTCCGACAATGTAGGCATAATTTACTGAACCTCGTTAAATTATGATGTTCTTTATTTATCTATTTAATAGCTATTGTTACGTATAGTTGTAGTAAATTATTGTGCTATTAAATTACATGTCTAAGAAAAGTTTGTCTAAGGAGATTAGGTTTTAAGTGAAATTGTTTGTGACCCCTCCAGTTTTTTCTAAAAATTTACCTGATATGATTTTTAAGTACAATCGTTCACACTCTATGCACCTACGCAATGATGTTCAAGGTGAATTTATTATTATTGGTAGAAATTAACCAGAGTTTTTGCAACAATTGGTATTAAAGCCAAGGTTTCTTCTTAGTATACTCTGTGGCTGTAACATAGGTTGATCTTTCACAACAGAAAAGATTTCTTTGGGCTTTTGACATTCTGCATCGACAACTATTGAATAGAAATTGTAACAGAGATGACAAAAGACAAAAATTTCCATGCCATCCACATCGACTGCTTCTTCCTCGTCTAATATGGTAAGAACTGCAGTGACAAATGCAAGATTTGTGGTGGAGATTTTTGATGGTATGGGTCATTTTGACATGTGACAAAGTAAGGTTTACGACGTTCTTTTTCAACAAGGCAAGACATTGACATTGAAGAAAAGAAACCAGACGATGTTGAGGAGGAAAATTGAAAGACTATAAATCGTTTGACATATGGTACAATGCGATTGTGTCTTTCTAGAAAACAAAAGTATGATTTCTAAAAAAAAACTTATGCATACAAATTGTAGAACGTGTTGAAGGAAAAATTCTTGAACAAAAGCAATCAGAAAAAGCTTTATATGAAAAAGAGAATGTTTCGTTTCTCTTATATTCTAAGTACCACTATAAATGATCATATCACCATTTTTAATCAATTAGTTATTGACTTGATGAATTTGGATGTGACATTTGAAGATGAAGATCTGGCTTTAATGTTGCTGGAATCCCTTCCTGAGAAGTTTGAGTTTCTTAAAACTACTATACTTCATGGGAAGGCTGTTGTGTGTCTTAGTGAAGTTACAACTGCTTTATATAGATATGAATTGAGAAGGAAGACAAAGGAAGAATGTAGAAATGGAGTAGCAGAAGCTTTGGTAGTCAGAAGCTCTTCGCAAAGTCATACTAAAGGAAAGAAATGAAAATTGAAGTCGAGACCCAAATTGAGCAAAGATGAATGTGTCTTTTGTCGGGACAAAGGGCACTAAAAAAAGGATTTTAATAGGCTCAATCATAAAGGCAAACCCGATAAAGGAAAGGTTGTTGTAGATTTAAATATCGCTGATTGTAATGATGAAGCCCAGATTTTTCACTTATTTTTACGTCATCAACTAGCTTTTAGTGCATGACTGCTTAATTCAAGATGCAGTCATCATATATGTCTCGATTAAGATTGAAGATTCAGTTAAATTAGGAGTTTGAAATAAAAGATCTAGATGAAGTCAAAAGGATTCTTGGCATGGAGATAAGTAAAGATAAGGAGTTGAAGAGACTTTGTTCTTGAATGAAAAGTCAAAGCTTGTCAGTACTTTGCTCGCTCCTCATTTCAAGCTCAGTGCATCTTTGTCTCCAAAGAATGATGCAGAATGGGAATTCATGTCAAAAGAACCGCATGCAAATGTTGTTGGTCGCTTAATGTATGCTATGGTGTGAGCAGGTATATGCATGATCCTAGAAAGGAATATTGACAAGCTGTGAAATAGATTCTATGGTACATTCTGAACATCGTAGATGTTGGTTTGCTGTTTCAACAGGTAATCAAGATTATTAACTTCTAGTTAGATATTGGGATTTCGACTATGGCGATGATTTGGAAAGACGTCGATCAACTGCTAGCTATATGCTTAGTACTTTTACGAAGGCACCAATTAGTTGAAGGTCTATCTTACAGCTAATAGTTGCTTTGTCGACTACGAAGGTAGAGTATATGAAAACTACAGAGGTTGTGAAGGAGACAATTTGGCTTCAAGGATTGTTTGGTAAATTAAGGGTTCGATAGAAGCACATCAAAATGATTGTGATAATCAGAATGTTATACTTTTAGCAAAGAATCAGGTTTACCATGCAAGAACGAAGCACATCGATGTTTGTTATCACTTTGTATAAGAGAATCTAGAAAAAGTTGGAGTAGCAATCCAAAAGATTAAGATCGCTGAGAATTCTATTGATATGTTGACAAAGACAGTAACTACAATCAAGTTCCAACATTGTTTAAAATTGATCAATATTAGTAAAAATTGAAGATGGGCACTCTGAAATGCATTTAAAGACACTACTAAAAATGAGTTTTGTAAGAGATTTGAAGATGTGAAATTCGCTAATGTGGAGGTTTGTTGAATTGTCAATAATTGTGACTCATCCCATAATTGCAAATCTCACATCAAGAAAATTCAGATTTGTGCAAGGTTGTTTCCTTTATAAAATAAGCCCTCCTCTTTTAGTTTTAGTTATCTCAAAATTGCCTGCCTTTATTTAAGGCAAAATTTCTCTCTCTCTCTCTCTCTTTTTGTAATATTTCATTTGTATTAGTTCTTTAAAAAAGTGAAATATTAACTTAGTAGTGTCCAAGGACATATGCATATTTAGTCGAACCTCGTTAAATTATGATGTTCTTTATTTGTTTATTTAATAGCTATTGTCAGGTATAGTTATAGTGGATTATTGTGCTATTAAATTATATGTCTAAGAAAATTTTGTCTAAAAAAATTGGGTTTAAAGTGGAACCGTTTGTGACCCCTCTAGACAAAGAATGGTAAGAAGATGATTCATGATGTATTATTGTATGTTCCAGATTTAGATCAAAATTTGTTGTCTTGGATGACTTTTGGAGCATAAATATACAGATAATTTTGAGAACAATCAGTGCTTTATTTATGACAACAAGGATGGTCGACAACTGATTGCTAAGACTCCAATAAAGAAGAACGAAAGCTTTCCAATAAATTAAAAAAGCAAGGGATTACTTCTTGAATCTCCCACACAAATTGTTGAATTGTTAAGAACTCTAGCTCATCCCACAATTGCAAATCTCACATCCGGAAAATATGGATTAGGGGAGGTTGTTTCCCTTATAAAATAAACCCTCCTCCTTTAGTTGTAATTATCTTAAAATTAATTACCTATCTTTTCTTAAGCCAACAATTCTCTCTTTGTAATATTTTATTTGAATTATTTCCTTGGAATAATGAAATATTACTTTAGTACTGTTCGACAATATAGGCATAATTTACTGAACCTCGTTAAATTATGATGTTCTTTATTTGTCTATTTAATAGTTATTGTTAGGTATAATTGTAGTGAATTAATGTGCTATTAAATGAAATGTCTAAGAAAATTTTGTCTAAGAAGATTAGGTTTTAAGTGGAATTGTTTGTAACCCCTCCAATTTTTCCTAAAAATTTACCTGATATGATTTTTAAGTATAATCTTTCACACTCTATGCACCTACGCAATAGTATTCAAGGTGAATTTATTATTATTGGTAGAAATTAACCAGAGTTTTTGTAACAATTGGTATCAGGGCCAAGGTTTCTTCTTAGTATGCTTTGTGGCTGTAACATAGTTTGATCTTTCACAACAGAAAAGATTTCTTTGGGCTTTTGGGATTCTGCATCGACAACTATTGAATAGAAATTGTAACAGAGATGACAGAAGACAAAAATTTCCATGCCATCCACATCGACTGCTTCTTCCTCGTCCAATATGGTAAGAACTGCAGTGACAAATGCAAGATTTGCGGTAAAGATTTTTGATGATATGGGTGATTTTGACATATGACAAAATAAGGTTTAAGACGTTCTTTTTCAGCAAGGCAAGACATTGACATTGAAGAAAAGAAACCAGATGATATTGAGGAGAAAAATTGGAAGACTATAAATCGTTTGACATATGGTACAATTCGATTGTGGTTTTCTAGAGAACAAAAGTATGATTTCTCAAAAAAAAAAAACTTATGTATATAAATTGTAGAACGTGTTGAAGGAAATTTTCTTCAAGAAAAACAATGAGAAAAAGCTTCATATGAAAAAGAGAATGTTTCGTTTCTCTTCTATTCTAGGTACCACTATAAATGATCATATCACCATTTTTAATCAATTAGTTATTGACCTGATGAATTTGGATGTGACATTTGAAGATGAAGATCTGCCTTTGATATTGCTGGAATCCCTTCCTGAGAAGTTTGAGTTTCTTAAAACTACTATACTTCATGGGAAGGTTGTTATGTGTCTTAGTAAAGTTACAACTGCTTTATATAGTTATGAATTGAGAAGGAAGACAAAGGAAGAATATAGAAATGGAGTAGCAGAAGCTTTGGTGGTTAGAAGCTCTTCGCAGAGTCATACTAAAGGAAAGAAATGAAAATTGAAGTCGAGGTCCAAATTGAGCAAAGATGAATCTGCCTTTCGTCAGGATAAAGGGCACTAAAAAAAGTATTTTAATAGGCTTAATCATAAAGGCAAACCCGATAAAGGAAAGGTTGTTGTAGATTTAAATATCGCTAATTGTAATGATGAAGCCCAGATTTTTCACTTATTTTTACGTCATCAACTAGCTCTTCTAGTGCATGACTGCTTAATTTAAGATGCAGTCATCATATATGTCTCGATTAAGATTGAAGATTCAATTAAATCAGGAGTTTAAAATAAAGGATCTAGATGAAGTCAAAAGGATTCTCAGCATGGAGATAAGTAAAGATAGGGAATTGAAGAGACTTTGTTCTTAAATGAAAAGTCAAAGCTTGTCAATACTTTGCTCGCTCCTCATTTCAAGCTCAGTGCATCTTTGTCTCAAAGAATGATGCAGAATGGAAATTCATATCAAAAGAACCGTATGCAAATGTTGTTGGTAGCTTAATGTATGCTATGGTGTGAGCAGGTATATGCATGATCCTAGAAAGGAATATTGACAAGCTGTGAAATAGATTATATGGTACATTCTGAACATCGTAGATGTTGATTTGCTATTTCAACAAGTAATCAAGATGATCAACGTATAGTTAGATATTGTGATTTCAACTATGGCTGTGATTTGGACAGACATCGATCAACTGCTAGCTATATGTTTACTTTTGTGAAGACACCAATCAGTTGAAGGTCTATCTTACAGTTAATAGTTGCTTTGTCGACTACGAAGGTAGAGTATACGAAAAATACAGAGGTTGTGAAGGAGACAATTTAGCTTCAAGGATTGTTTGGTAAATTAATGGTTCGATAGAAGCACATCAAAATGGATTGTGATAATCAGAATGTTATACTTTTAGCAAAGAATCAGGTTTACCATGCAAGAACAAAGCACATAAATGTCTGTTAGCACATTATATGAGAGAATTTGGAAGAAGGTGGAGTAGCAATCCAGAAGATTAAGATTGCTGAGAATTCTATTGATATGTTGGCAAAGATAGTGACTGCAGTCAAGTTCCAACATTGTTTAGAATCGATCAATATTAGTAAAAATTGAAGATGGGCACTCTGAAATGCATTTAAAGACACTACTAAAAATGAGTTTTGTGAGAGATTCGAAGATGTGGAATTCTCTAATGTGGAGATTTGTTGAATTGTCAACAATTGTGACTCATCCCATAATTGCAAATCTCATATCAAGAAAATTCAGATTTGTGCAAGGTTGCTTCCCTGCAAGGTTGCTTCCCTTATAAAATAAACCCTCCTCCTTTAGTTTTAATTATCTCAAAATTGCCTATCTTTTTTTAAGGCAAAATCTCTCTCTCTCTCTCTCTCTTTTTGTAATATTTTCCTTGTATTATTTCTTTAAAATAATGAAATATTAACTTAGTAGTGTCCAAAGACATGCATATTTAGTCGAACCTCGTTAAATTTTGGTGTTCTTTATTTGTTTATTTAATAGCTATTGTCAGGTATAGTTGTAGTGGATTATTGTGATATTAAATTACATGTATAGGGAAATTTTGTCTAAAAAAATTGGGTTTAAAGTGGAACTGTTTGTGACCCCTCTAGACAAAAAATGGTAAGAAGATGATTCATGATGTATTATTGTATGTTCCAGATTTAGATCAAAATTTGTTGTCTTGGATGACTGTTGAAGCATAAATATACAGTTAATTTTGAGAACAATCAGTGCTTTATTTATGACAACGATGATGGTCGACAACTGATTGCTAAGACTCCAATAAAGAAGAACGAAAGCTTTCCAATAAATTACAAAAACAAGGGATTATGTCAGATTTGTGGTCACAAAAATCATACAACCGATTGATATCGATATCGACATTGATATAAATATATAATCATCAATTTTCAAACCCACAAATCAACATGGCTTAGTATGATAGTCTCAAATGGTAGAACCCCATCATCCTATCAATCAATGATGAATCCGTTAATATGACCTAGCAAGATGATCTATGAATGGCTATGGGATTTATTTAGGTAATTTCTTAATGTCTTGGATGTCAAAGAAACAACCTACAATAATACATATTCTTTAACTGAGAGTGAGAGTGAATATAAAGCTATTACTAATTCTACAGTAGAACCACATCGACTCTTTGCTCATGAAACTTATTTGTTCATGTCCAATAAAGGCTGTTCTTTGGTGTTATAATATTGACACCATCTATCTCAAATCCAATCCTGTGTTTCATGCGTGTGCAAAATAGATTAAACTGGAATATTACTTTATAAAGGAACAAATTGCTTTTGACAATCTTGACGTTCAGATCATCTTCTCGATCAATCAAATAGGTGATATTTTCACTAAGTCGCTGTCCACAGCTCGATTCAAGTTCTTATGTGATAAGTTTCATATCATGAAGTGTCAAATGACTTGTGGGAAGTGTTAGCGAAGTAATTTTCTCATCAAATTATAATTATGTTAACTGCTTATATTATATTTATCTATTTGCTAGTTAGAAACTAATTCATATCTGTACAGCTTCTCCATAGTTATCTTTTGTTGTATCAAAAGCCTGTAAATATACTGTACCGAAACATTAATTGAATACAGACGGAACCTTTACAGTCTCGTATCTCACTTTCAAATTAACTAATCATTGCAATTAACATGAATTAAGTTTTAATTGGTGAAATTTATTTTAAATTAATAAAAATACTGGAAAAATCAATAATTAATATGAATGCGACTTCATGATATAATATGATGTCAAATATTCTCCGTAGCTTATGAACATCATGAATCCAAAGTCTATGGCCACTTATTTATATATGCTTGTATGCCTACAAGTCAAGTTCGTGCAATGCAGCTTTCCTTGTCCAAAAATCCAACTCTATACGCAATAGACACCATTGAAGCTACCATTGGTAAGTTATCTCTTCTATCTATCTCTCAAAATTTCCAACTTTATACGTAATAGACACCACTGAAGCTCCTATTGGTAAGTTATATCTTCTTTCTATCTCTGAAAAATACTACTCTTTCCAATGAAATGGTTGGTTTCCTTTTACATTTCTTGAATGAACTTGTTTTACATAGTGATAGTTCTTCCATTGCTTGACAATTTACATGCATTCCGTGTCATCTTTGGGAAGTCGAACACGTTGATGTCAAGATCACAGTCAAGTTCCTGAAAGTTCAAATGATTAAGAAAAATAGAGAATTAGATAAGTTTAAGCTCATAATCTGTTTGCAGAAGTATCCAACTAATTAGTAGCCTTGATGATAACTGGGCTGTGTCACTTTCCTTATAAATTGACAGATTTGGAGCCTTGAAGCACCTGTAAAATTCCACTTAACCATGAGTTTATTTTCTTACACGCATTTTAATTTTTGGAAGCATTACGTAATTTTCAACCGTAGAAGAGCCACGCTTGCGAGTTCCTTCAACATCAAGATAAGGAAGTGACGAGACAGATAGAAAACAGGGAATTAATAAAGATCCAAATTTAACTACAATTCAAATCCTCACAAATATTCATCTCTTCATTAACATAAAAGTCTGAAAAAATTTTGTAGTACATCGTGATCTAATATATCATTATAATTATAATTACAGTATTATTATTAGACTTGTAGTTATTTATTCTTTTATTTTTTTTCAACGCGTTTGAAAATGAAAGTTTGGTAAAATTTTCACCACCATTAAATATGAAAACTTGGCTTAAACTTATTTTACATGCTTATGATTTTCTTGGGAGAATGACAGACAAACATATCATATCTATGTAAATCCACCTTCATAAAGTAGATATCTAATTAATTAAAAAGAGAAGGCTAAGAATATCTACTGTAAACAAAAAGTTACATGTGATGGCCCTAATTAAAAATATCTGAAAAATATAAATGGAAGAAAAAATATTGTAGAAAATAGAAGGGCACGAAAGATGTTAAAGTAGCTAGAGAACTCCAAAATGCGCTCTGTACAACTACTCTGATACGTGCACAGTAGAACCACTTGAAGGCCGGCCAATGAACAAGAAGCACACACGTATGGTCAATTTGAAAAGGTTGTGCAATTATGTAATATGGATTATCCTAATTCCTTTTAGCCAGTGTTATAAAGAATGTAGAGACAGATAAAAAGTCGGGTTTCCAGACTACTGCTGCAGGTGGAGGTGGCATGCATATATACGAGGCTCAATCTTTCACTTGCATCACTACTTTGTATTGAAGAGCAACGTATAAAAAATTTACATCTTATCTGGAAATGATTTATTAAGTCTGATTTACACTATGGAATATGTATCATAATAGTAATAATAATCTGTAATGGAATATTTAAAATATTTTTTAAATCTTAATATTAATCCTTATCATTTGAATCTCCTAGAAAAAAATTCTACATCTTAATTCTACAAATACATTATCAACTATTATCAATGTGAACGATCACACACGGATGGTTGCTTTTTTCTTATACTAATATGTCTAGATGGTCGATGCTTCCAGGCTGCTTTTTTCAGAAATGAAAATGACCCGGATCGAGCTTAGCTTGTTAATGGTTCCAGTTCTGCAAGTTTGAGCTGAAGATTCTTTTTGGTTAAGTCTTTACACGTGCTGTAGTTATGGGTCAAATATTGGAAGCGGGTGTCCCGCCATTAAAAGGACCTCTAACCAAAAGTAAAAGTTAGCCCTTTAAGATTCTTTACAAATGTATAAAAATTCTGGTCCAGTGTTGAAAACTCTGAGAGATAAAAGAAGACATTGTGCTGGTCCTTTACGTTTTGTCCTATTAGCCTCCATGAATTGCATGCACGTTCTTTATACCCATTCTTTTGCAATTATACAAACCCCCTGTCCAAAGAAATGACTAGTTATGGAAAATTGAGCAGTACAGGATTGTCGGTTTTTACTTCTTTTCTGTTCAGTCCCCCACCAAAATGGTGGTGAGAGTACTCTTTTATCATGTTGGTGTCTTTCACATGAGGCCTGATTAGCTTCAATCTCCCAAGTTTCAGCACTTAACTATACAAAGCAAAGATGGGAATCCTGCTCCCAACCGATTCCAGCTTTTAACAAAGGAAGTTATATGGTCGTTGCAGTTTCGAGCACAGAATAAATATGGCTCCATGTTCTTCCTCAAATATAAATACATGTGGCTCCATGTTATGAGAGCATATCATGAGCTCTTTTGTCCATGAGTTATGATTACAATTAGAGCATATTATACATTCTAATGTCGGCCTCATGCTCGCCATTTGTTGTGCACAACCAAATCAAAAGATTTAATAGCGTTCTTCCTTTTTCTTTTCTGAGCTGCTTTTTCTTACTTCAATGATGATTCTAGTGAGCTATTAGATTCCGTTTCCCCCAAAAACTTTGGCCTTAATTTGTACTCCTGATAATTCATCCGACACATGAACCAAGAGAAAAGCAATTAAACATCCTTAAAGCTTTTGGATTTTACACACCTCTCAAAGTGATTCAGCGGCAGCCTCTTGAGGACTTGTAACTTGTAAGTACCTTCCTTTTTCAAGGGCTTTCGGCGAGGACATCCACTTTGACAAGTTTAATTTGGAGTGCAGCCGTGTAGTTCAAACCATAATCAAGAAGGGTAATAATCATGTCTTTTAGGGATGTCCAATAATGCTCCAAATGCTTAAAATCTTAATTTTGAATTTAATCTCTTCAATTCAATTTATCACTTAAATTAAATTGAAGAGATTAAATTTAAGTATATTCAAGTATCAACTGCTGAAGCACTACTTGATGTCATTCATAAAGAATTTATTAGTGACTTCTAGTTGATTGACAAATAAATCTATCAGAAATATTTTGCTATGAAATATATAATTTATATATGATTACATGAATATAAAATTTCATTTAATGCGAATCAATTATTATATCCACAAGTTGGCATAATGTCACTGTCTCTTTCAAGTAAGCAAGCTCCCAACACACCCATATAGTCAAATAAGTCCAGCAATCTGTATGGGCAGGTTCCTGCAGACAATCCACTATATGTCACTTATCCGAACATGTGGTGAAATTGGTTTACATTTAAAGACTTTCTTACTTTTCCTTCACGAGTTACTGGAAAGCTAAACCTGCTTTCTGTCTTACCTTGGAGTTCGCGATAGTGAATGATTAGGTTTCTTTAGTCAATTTACTGTCATTCTCTAAATTTCCCCCACACAAACTATTAAAATCCATAGAAAAGGTAAATCAGACGTCACTTAAAAGCGATAGCCCATAGATCAACTTTAATTAAGAGTGTCTGCTTTATCCTTTTTAATCAAACATCACTTTTTTATATAATAAAAAAATGCTTCGTATATTATTCTTGAATATTGATAAGAAATTAATATCACATTAGTGTCTCTTATTAAAGACATAAAGCTGCGTTAAAAAAATTCTATCCAATGTGGTAAAAATCATTTTGGATTAAAATTCATCAATGTCCTAAAAAATGGATTGAAGAAAAATTAGAGGTCTAAAGTTTAAAGATTTAGTTAGCATTAGACTATCATTAAATTGATAAACAGTAAAAATTAAATAAAATTTAAAATTTTAAAATAAAATTAAAGAAGGAGACTAATTTTACATCAAAGAATTTAAATTTTAATGTTAAAAATAATAAATATAAATCAAATAATTTATAAAAATCGATTAGTTTACAAAAATTATTTGATTAATTAATGAATAATAATAGTTATTAAATTAAACTAAACCAAAAAATTGATGGATTAAATTTTTATAATTGAAATTACTCAACCAATTTCAAGTTTTTAATCATTATAATTTTATCACATACTACGGTTTTCTCTTCTTATCATATGTTGTAGTGAGGCCACTAAGATGTGATTATCTGATTAGCCTAGCCATGAGCTATGTCCCTCAAGCTTAGTCTAGCCTAGCCTAGTCTTAGCCGAGCCATGCACGTGGATCCTCGTCAGCACTTTCCAAAACTATTGGCTCCTCGCACGCTCATTAAACTGGGAGAGGCCACGTGTCTTGCGTGGAACCCATGTCATTTGTTTGCTTCGTGACTAAGCTAATTAAACCAATCTTTTCGCGGGGCCCACCTGCTTATGTCACCTCACGCGCCTTTTAAAAGCTGAGTTAACACTTAAGCCCACCACTGAAAAAGCCAATCCCTGTACAAATACGGTCTAATCATAAAAGAAATACGAGTATTGACAAAAATACCCTCATGTGGGTCCCACCAATGTCCCTAGAATTTGCCCATAAATACGGAACTCCAACGCTACGTTTCTTCCCTTTCTTCCTCCTCCTTCCCTTAGTTTCTAATTAAGCATTTCTATGGTCATGCTGTCCAACACTCCGGCCATCTTCTCCGCCGTTCCGGTGCCGGAAAACCCTTTTTCCTCATTTGAAAATGGGTTCACACCGTGGGACTCCTGTGAACTCTTTTCAAGTGTTACTGATCATTCACCAACTAAACCGGTTGGTTCCAACTTGGGCTCCGATGAACCGAACCTGTCCGATCAATACCCTGCCAACTCGAACTCTTGCTCTGATGATCCGAGCCGGGCGGTTTCCAATATAGACGAGCGGAAGCGGAGGCGAATGATCTCGAACCGGGAATCGGCTAGGCGTTCACGGGTGAGAAAACAGAGGCACTTAGAAAACCTGAGGAACCAGGTGCACCGGCTAAGGATGGAGAACCGAGAACTTACGAACAAGTTGCGTTACTTTCTGCTCCACTGCCACAGTGTACAGACAGAAAACGATCGGCTCCAGTCTGAACACAGTGTGCTTCGACGAAAGCTGTTGACCATACGCCAAGTTTTGATGTTCCGGCAACTGCAGCAACAATTCACGTCTGCATGGCCATGCAATATTATTACGACCGAACCAACTCCATCTTTAATCACCTCATAAACTTTGATCTACATAAATAAAAGATCAATCTCATTAAAGTTAAAAAAAACAGGAACTAAGAGCAACATATCTCCCTCTTCCTGTCTCTAGAGTCTGTGTAAATTAATGTCAAAAGGCTGCAAAAGCAAGGAGTGTCATAGATTTATGATTGGGTTCTGAAGATTTTGGAAAAGTGTGCTTTAGAAACTCGGAAGGTTCTTGTGAAACCGGCAGCATATGTTATTGTAAAAAGCTTAGTCGTTTAACTAGTGTTAGAGCAACTTGTGTTGTGCTGATCTTGTCTTCGTGTCCAAATCCATTTCTGACACTTAGATGTTTGAAAGTAGTAGAGACGAATAGTACTCAAATGTGGTCCCTGTATAGTGGTACCCGCTATTGAATCACTAAACCCTACTACAAAAAATGTTGCCGCCCAACTACCTTCCAATTTTTCTCTTTTAATTATATGGTGCTTTCAGACTTTACACACTCGATGGGCATGTTTATATATTTTAAGCATTCCAGGTTCTTTTCTTTTTCTTTTTTGTTGGACCAAAACAAAACCCTCAGTTAAAGTTTAAACGATTGGCTGAACGAGGAAATTCTATATTAACATATTTGTTACATTGAAAGATGTGTTAAACTAGAGTCAATTGAGTTGAACCAAATTTAGTATAATAAATAATAAAAATAAACTAAAACAATGAAAGGATAATATATATTTTTTATTGAGTTGAACAATTATCTATATATATATATATAATTTGTTTATTTCGGGCTGGTTTTTTAATGTTGTCCTTTCTGAAATTGGCCAAATGGAAGGTTGAGATCAATCCTCGTTTGATTGATCGGTTCGATCCAAATATATATATGATGTTAACAAAACATGACAAGGAAATATTGTCATTACATTACAATTGTTTTCCACATGACTTTCAACCCATTTCAGGTGTTGGGATATTGATATTTCCATTCATTCATTAACCTTTTGTTCTGTGTCTATTCCCCAATGATTTCCCTCTTTCTGGACCTTATAATATGCCAATGGATATAGCACTAAGAACCACTTTAATATCAATGGATAACCATCTTTAGAAATTCCAACTTATGTATATGTGTGTTATGGACATTGATTACTGCTTTGGGGTGTTGCGATTTCACCTTCCTCGTATGAATAAGATCAAGTAAAATGTGCATAAAATATGAAAATGTTGTGATATATCAATTCACTATCATTGTTATTGAGAAATTGTATAGGTAGGATCAAAGCACTGCATCAACACAATAACACAATTTTAGTCTTCATCCTACAAAAGTCAGGACAAGGTAAAGTCTATCAAATCCTATTAAATAGGATTAAAAAGTAGCAAGCCACAAAATGTGAAATCAAATTACTTAATCAACTTTAATATAAAGATAAATTAAACTATAAATTTGATATTTGATCTAATTTTATAATACTGATAAAATATGAAATATTAATTAAATGCAAAATTTAATTTATTGTAAATATAATTTTATCATAAATGTTTTACAATTAATTTTGTTGGCATAAATTGTCATATAGAATAGACTCACTTACGTCAAATAATTCATAAAATTCTAATAAGTGAATATTTTATTTTTATTTTTATTTTTATAATTAAAAAGTTAGTAATTTATATTGACAAGGGTTAGCGGAATAAATCCTTATGTTATATTGGCAATACAATTTATTCTTTATTTAATTAATTGCCAAATGCCAACTTTCCATTCAAAGAATATAGAACATATAGCCTACTAAATTCTAAAATTGAAATGTTGGACAAGAATCTATCACAAGTAGCATTATAATATCTTCGGTTTATATATATATTCCTAAGGTATGCTCCACACTTTTTCTTTACCAAACTTTATAAATTTTAACTTTGATCATGAAGAGCGCTATTGCTTTACTATTATATAGTTGTTCATTAACTAGTGCTCTAGCTTTGGTGTTTATTCAACGAGAAATTGTTATCAAGGACATAATCCAATCACCACATAACAAAAAGGCAAAAAAAAAAAAAAAAAAGTTGCCTTCGTCACTCCCAATTTTGATCTTCAAACATGTAAACAAGCATTGAAAAATTTTTAGTTCTCAATTGCTTTTGTCTTGTGTCATGACGGTAGTCATCAATTTGTAGTTTGCAACTGAGAGAACATAAAACAAATTTAAGGTGCCCATGGATATTCCTCTCCTTTAAAGTAGTTTAATCAAATGTAACCATCAATATCTCTTACACCTCCAATTAAAACCCTTAAATGTCAACATCCCATTTGCTACTTGTAAACTTGCAAAGCTATTATCAAAAAGCTTAGTCTTTCTCACTTAGCTTTTTAATTATGACAGTAATTAATGATGTTAATAGTGACCGTATTAGGTTGTGAATGTGTCCTCACCTCGTCCCTTCTTTTCTTAACTAGTAAGTTAATTAACCCAAAACCTGGTTATGGGAACAAACTATATATAAACCCAGTACCAAAGATAGAAAGGTCCAAGTAAATAGTATAAAACTAAAAGTGATAGCCTCTCATATCCATAGCAATGTAATAAGTTGAGATCGTAATTAATACAGTGATTAAACTCCAATTCGGCCTTATATACCTTGGTATTAGTGTTAAATTAACTTCTTTATTCGAGAGAAGAGTGTTTATAATTTATAATATCAGCCTGTTTAAAACTTCGATCATTCTCCTCTGTTTATCAGTCACATGTCAGGTTTATTTTGCTTGACATCATGAACCCCTTTCATCAAAATTGTCCAAGAACTTCATTGATTGAAATTTATCAGTGACACTTCCTTTCGTTTCTCTACTTATCATTATTCATAATTTTCTGATTTACCCCATATTGATAAGAATATTTTTGTGTCAACGAGGACTAAAAGAGACTTGATGTAATCTGGAAATTTGAAAATGGTGAAAACGTTATAAAAAGAACATCATTTTATGACTCTCCTTAAAGCTATGAAGAAGTTGGTGTTAGAAAATCGACACTTAATATTATCAATGTACATAGAAAAAAAATAAATTTTTTTTTATGATTTCTCCTAACCTAAAACTATTTTAATTTAATGACATAATTTTCTATAAACATAATAAAATATGAATAATAAATTATAAATTTTGACTTTTGACTTTTGACTTTTGACTTTTTTCACTGTTTCTTACCAATTTAAAAATGATATATATAGTTGAACAATTATCTAACTTTTAACAATATTCACATAAACAAATTGAGAGAATCTTGTAAGTAATCTAGAGAGGGAATATGTCAAGATTGCTAACTTTTGTAGAGTTCATCCATATTTTATAATAGAGTTAGAATTTTCAACAATTTAATTAAAAATATAATTTTAATTCTAATTTAACTTAATTAAAAATACAATTTACTCTAATTAAATACAAAAGGTTTCAACAATACATAATATCTAATATCAATGCATATCTTTTAAATATTTAATATTAGACTTTAAAATGTCTTAAATTTTACAATCGAATTTAACTTGATTAAATTATTTTTCTTTCTCTAATCGTTGACCTATAAACTTTTGAATGTGTTGAAAATAAATATAAATTATAATTCTAAATTATACTTAAGTTTTTATCTTATTACTTTCATATGCATC
Organism: Erythroxylum orinocense; assembly: GCA_025531955.1. NCBI lineage: Eukaryota > Viridiplantae > Streptophyta > Magnoliopsida > Malpighiales > Erythroxylaceae > Erythroxylum > Erythroxylum orinocense. Next base: position 27,471,545 of record JANZLX010000211.1, read on the forward strand.
TAACATTGTAATATATAACCAATCAAATATTAGGAATATGAAGGTAATTTTGACCTACCTTTAGTATTTTTTATAATTTAATTCTTTCATCATATAATATTACAATCAAACATGACATATGGAATTAAGTTTATCTTACTTAAATCTAATTATATTAGTTTTCTGTCATTAGTAGTTGATTCATTTAAAAATATTTGAGAACTAATTTTTAACTATCTTTTCGCTTATAAGATAAAGATGTTTCAAATCGATACTAATTGAGAATAATAGAATATTCTCATTAATTACTTAAGAGTAATAGATCATATATTGATCACTTAATTATCTCCACATATTTCATGTTATATCTAAATACCACTCTAGTTACTTTGGATAAAAAATGTTCTAAATAGTATGAAAATATAACAATACCTGTATAATGTATTTTAGAAGTTTTAAGCCAAATAATTATTTATACAATTATTATAATGAGTATTTTTATAAACAACACGAGTAATATTATTTACGTAATTCTCTTATCAAATTAACTTAGTAAACATATTCTTTTAACTAACACTCACATGTTTATTTAGATGTTTATATACTGTACTTTACGATATTGAATGTTTTCTTCATAAAAAAAATATAATGTATGTTAATTCCTTGTGATGTAATTCTAATATGAATCTCATCGTAACCTTAATTATAAAATATATTTATTTTATATTTTAATTAAACAAACATGTATACATTTATAAAATAAAAAATTTCTTTAA
>JANZLX010000211.1:27596605-27613602 GCA_025531955.1 Erythroxylum orinocense
CGCTGGAAAAGGAGATGCAATTCTTCTTCCTACACCATACTACCCTGGGTACGTACGTGTAGCTAACTTTCTATTTTCGCATATATATTTCCTGTTGTTTACCAAGCTAAGTTACCTGTTATTTATGCATGAAATCTACGCATCTCATCTTATTTTCATACGTCTTCATAGATTTGATCGTGATCTACAGTGGAGAACCAGGGTTGAGATTGTTCCTATTCAGTGTACAAGTTCAAATAACTTCCAAATCACTGCACCAGCTCTTGACCAAGCTTATCAAGATGCACAAAATCGCAACCTAAAGGTTAAGGGTGTGTTGGTGACAAACCCTTCGAATCCACTGGGAACTACCATTAGCCGTAGTGAATTGAATCTTCTTCTAAGCTTCATAATATCAAAAGGTATTCATCTCATCAGCGATGAAATTTATTCCGGGACTGTCTTCAACTCTCCAGGATTCGTGAGTATCATGGAGGTTTTGAAGGACAAAAAATGTGAGAACACAGAAGTTAGCAACAGGGTTCACATTGTGTACGGCCTCTCGAAAGATCTTGGTCTCCCTGGTTTTAGAGTTGGTGCAATTTATTCCAACGACGAGAAGGTAGTATCAACGGCAACAAAGATGTCTAGCTTCGGTTTGGTTTCTTCTCAAACGCAGTACCTTCTCTCTGCTCTTCTATCTGACAAAAAGTTCACCAAAAACTACAACTCCGAGAATCAAAAGAGGCTTAAAAACAGACAAAAGCAGCTCGTCAAAGGCCTCGAAAAAGCTGTTATCAGTTGTCTAGAGAGCAATGCAGGCTTGTTCTGTTGGGTCAACATGAAACATCTGTTGAAGTCCATCACATTCGAAGCAGAGAAGGAGCTCTGGGAGAGAATTGTCTACGACGTTAAGTTAAATATCTCTCCTGGTTCTTCCTTCCATTGCACCGAACCAGGTTGGTTTCGAGTATGCTTCGCTAACATGTCCGAGACAACACTGAACTTAGCTATGAATCGGTTGAAAACATTTGTGGATTCAACCACCAACACCACCAACACCAATTAGTCATGTCAATTACTTTTTTTCCATAAAAGTTTAGGTTGGTACTTATATTTTTCTTCCCAGAATATTATTGTTGATAGGAGTCACCGACTCAAGAGCTCTTAAAGAGGAAGAGTTCCTTTTCAAGCAATCCCAAAAGTCTAATGCCTTTGAAGTTAATTTCCAAGGGTTGATCAATTAATAGTTTCATAGTAAACCTTGTCATACTCTTTTTGTTATACTCTCTTTAGTCAGTAAACTCGAAAGATTTACGCGGTTTTAGGAGACAAAGCGTGCGCAGAAATAGTTTTAGAATTCACATACTGGCCTAACCCATCAACTTTTTAAATAAAATAAGGCAAATTAAATTATCAGTTGACAATCTTTTTTTCTGTTTTACATATTTCTTCAAATTAGGGTGTGTTAAGTTGGCTACTTACTGTTCAACTAAGTACTTAGGAGGTATCCTATTATATTATTTTTTGACTCATCAATTAACATTACAATGAATTTTAGTTAAGAAAAAGAATATATTTGAGTCACTTATAACTAAAAAGTAATTTAACTATGTAATCATATCATCCAAACTAATGGGATGTCCATTTAATATAGAGAGCAGCTACATCTATTCCATTCTAACCCCCTTTAACTTTTACATAAATAAATTTTCTTTTGCTAGTTTCCAATAAATATCCAACACTAATGGACGAGGCATTCTTTGGGTTAGATGAACTAAGAATTATCATCATTATCATTACACTCAGTTCAAAGTCTTACAATAAAATAAGATTTGGGGAAGTTTGATAGTATGCAATCTTAGCCCTACATAATAGAGAGGTTGTTTTCGGTAGACTCACATGCAAATGTGATAACAAAAGAGTAATGCAGGTTAAAGAGTAAAAAAGTAAAACTGACACACTAAATAATTATGTAAATAAAATTAAAATAAATACAAAAATAAAAATAAATATAACTCGACTTTTAAAAATAAAATATATTTTAAAACTAAAATATAACGAAATATATCATCTCTTTATCTGTAAAAAAGCACCAATACCCAGATGATAAGAGAGTAATAAAGTATCAAATAATTGAAAAAAACACACCAATACTCAGATGATAAGAGAGCAATAAAGTATCAGAGAACTGGATTTTAAGAAACAAGGACTATATTAACAATAAATATTGTTGTATTTTAATTTATGAAATAAGTCAACAAGAAATTTAAAAATATTTCTTATATACTTTTTCAAATACTAAATGATTATATATATCAATTTCATATATATTTATTATTGAGCAAAATTATATTTATTATTGAGCTCAACTAATTTATTTGTCAGTTTGATTACTTATTTGCCAATATGACTATTATTAAATTACTTGTTAATAAAAACAATAAATTAGATCTTCCACGTGATATTGGGAATCAAAATATGGTAATCGAATATGATAGAATACTGTGCTCTTCAATGTTGAAAACCATTGAAGCGAGGCACTCTAATTATGTTGACATATTAATGTAATGAAAAAAAGTTAATAAGATTAAAACACAATGTACCAAATCCAATGAAAATCATGGCAATCAATTTATTGGTAAAATTTCAACCACCCTATATTTTAAAATATTGTTAGTTGAATCCCACTCCTTTGCCAATCTAACTTGGTGATATGGTCTTACCTTATGATAATCATTGTAACAAAATTACCTTACGATTGGAGAAAAAGACATAGAGCTACACTACAACAAAATAGACCATTGACGATGATTTTTTAAATCATCGCTAAAAGTAAGTTTTTTGTGACGAATTCTTGATTCATAGCAGAATGTCAAAATTTTTGCGACGTTTTACATAATCTTCACTAAATATATATAATTTGTGATGATTTTAGCTAATCATCATAAAAGGATTAACATTTAGCGATGACTTGTTGAATTCGTCGCCAGTGTTGGAGCCTTTTGTGACAATCCACATTAATTGTCACTGAAAGTTGAGTCTTGGCGGCGAAATTGGAAATTGTCGCCAAAAGTTAATATTAAAGATTTTATATCTAAAAATTGTAAAATGTTTTTAAAGTTTTAAACATATTGTTGAAAAACACATGCGTGGTAGATAATTTAAATTTTGAAAAGTAAATATTTTTTAAACATAAAAAGCAATGTTTTAAAAATTGGACCGAATATCGGGCCGATAAAAGAAAAAATTAAAATTTAAAGGTTCAAACGATATTGAACCACTATAAAACTGATATATAATAAATAAAAATTAAAAATTATGAGAATAAATACAAATAAAATAATTTGTTGAAATAAAAAATATACCAATGAATTAGAGGTTATACTAAACTTTATAGCTTATATTATAGAAAAAATTAATTAACCTTAATAAGTAAAATATATAACTAAATTCAAAAATTATCATATGAGTGGTTATATATTTATATTATTATTTTCTTTGAATTATTTTATAAAAAATAAAATTCATTGTAAACTTTAAAATAGTCAATATAATTTACAGTAATATTAAATTAAATGTAATTATGGTACAAATAAAAAGTTATAGTTCAAATAATTGAACAATGTTAAAAGTAAATAATACAAAATGAATTAGATGGGCATAAATACTTGAAAAGTAATTATTGATTAAATTAAAGGCATGTCAACATCTTCTGTTCTTTAGTGATACCATATAAACAAGTAATTTTAAAAGGCTATATTAAAATAATAGTTATTGACTGAAGAGGGACACTAAGTAGTCTGATTTGTGAAATTGATTCATTATGCCAACAAGAAAGGGGCCATTTAAGTATATGGGAATGAATTATGCAAAAAGAAACAACGGACGAGTAGATAAATTGTTTGTTATTACTTAGCAACAACTTAATGGTGAACAAAATCTCACTTGATAAACTTTCTACAATAATTACCATAGTTTTTAGCTTTGGAGTTTTTGATCAACAAAGGATATATAAAACAACTACCAAATTAGCTTAACATGAAATAGAGTTCAACACGCAGAAAACTAATTAATCAAATCATCCTATAAAGCTATCAAATTGTGCTTATCTGTTATTTATCAACAAATTGAAACCATGAGTAACACTGAACAAACTCAAATTCTATACGAACATGGATTGACAACTAAAATCAACATTTAACTCCAAAACCCATTCATCAATTCTCAATTTTTTTGCCCCTGCATCTATCCAGTTCCGTATCTCATACAAACCAATTCCCAATGATAGAAACGGCAGGGAAACTCATTTTTAAACATAATATATAACCACATTAAACTACAAGGAAAACAACACACAACAATATCAATAACTACTCGTCGGAATCGTCACAGCAACAACTCAACCCACCTTCCATAACTAAGCTAAACCCAAATTCACACCCACAAAAGCTTTCTTGATCCTTATTCTCACAATACTTCAACATCCAAGTCTAAAACAAAGAACGATAATCTGCTAAAAACCAAAGATGATTTTTGTTATCACCTTAGCTTACACACTCATATCCAGAAACAAAGAACAATAATTTGGTAAAAACAAGAAGGATGATACTTGTTCTCACCTTCGATTCGAGTTCAACATGCATCTTCAAAAATAGAGAATAATAATCTGCTAAAAACCAAGGATGATTCTTGTTCTCACCTTAGCTTCGAAACCCAACTCTATAAATAGAGAACAATAATATACTACCTTAGCTTTAACACCCATCTCTAGAAATAGATAATGACACCACCCATCTCTAGAAATAGAGAACAATAATATGCTAGCTTAGCTTCGACACCCATCTCTAGAAACAGAGAATAATAATGTGCTAAAAGCATCAAGGATCAACTCACCACGAGAGGTTGTTATGCGCTTTGTCCCTTTATTCTAAAAACATGATGCTCCAATATGACCTAGCAATCGAGTGATCCTAGTTCGCGGTAGAGAACAAGATAGCAAGTGAGCGTACCCTTGTTCGCTTCTTCTCCTCGAAGCACGAATGTTTAAGGATAACTTTAGGTCGGTGGCTACCCTTTATCTACCCAGAAATGGAAGCGATGATGATGAGATTTGCGAAGCAAAGATAGTGAAGAGGAAAGAGTAAAGTGAGGAGAGCTTTTAAGTTTTAATTTTTTGATTTCAAATGTTTACGATTCCAACTAGTTCACCAATAAACAGACCGTCTCTCTTATAAACTGGCCAATTTTTATACTTAAAGGTTATTAAATGAAACTAAACCGAACAACCAACCGGTTCATATCATTTTCGGTCGAACAGGTCAGTTCGATTCAATTTTTAAACACTAATAAAAAGGTGAACATATCTAAAATTTTAATGTTAATAAGGTCATAATATCATAAATTTAAGTTTACTACTATTCTTAGTCATTAATATTTATTGACAATAAAATAATAATATAAATAAATATTGAAATATGTTAAGCACTATGATATAATGATATATAGTATATAAGTACTACAAGATGTTAATAAGAAGTTTAAAATTATTACAAATAAAATAATAAATAAAGTTTCGCCCTTAATATTTCATTGAAAAGGAAAAGAAATTTTTTTTTCTAAATTCGAAGTGACATTAGAGTCGGTAGAAAAGGTAAAGGGGTTTCTACTGTCTAGATTCTTAAGAAGACTCCTTACACGTTTTAAGCCATCACTTGAAACAGTTAAAGATCTTCCCTCAGGGTTTGATGAATTGACACCCTCTTCCAACAACATCTTTGCTTTAACTAAATTTACAGAAGATGTAGTGAACGATTACCCAGATGTACTATGCATAATGGTATTTGACGAACCGCATGTACTAAACATTTCACCTAATGAGCAAAGAATATAGAACAATCAAAGTTAAATCAAACAATATTAGGAACAAATCCGAACACTTGCGTACTGATTTATAAACTTTATCATCGTCATAATGAACAAACATAGTTTATGCAATCAACCACTGTTCTAAAACAATTGCTTTTTCTAATCCTGTGCAGACTATCGGGACACCGCCACTGCCACCACCTTCATTTCCATTTATGTTCTCTTAAAGATTCGAGTAAGCTTAACACAACATATAGTATATATAATCAAATGTTCATCTAATAGCTTCATAACATAAAATGAAATACATATAATAAAGAAACAGAGGTAGTTCGAATGATATTTAAAGCCTTAAAAAAGAAAATCAACCATGGAAGGCAATGGATGATTAGTGTTTGATGAGGAGATTTGTTCTGCATCAATTTGTTCTTTATTAGGAAGAATTTTACCATATTTCTCCAAGCGGAGCTCATTTCCACTATCGCAAACTAGTCGCTATGTTGACATTTAACGATGAATTAATGTTAACAGTTTTATTCTGAAAAGTTATGTGAAATGTGTGTATGCTAAAAGATTTAGCCTTTTAAGAATAAGAGTAAAATATGTTGAATGGTTAAATTAGCTAGCATTATGCACTTTTATAAACTTTGATGATCAAATGATAAGGCATCATACAAAGTTGAACTGATTTCAAATAAATTTTAAGATTTTAAGCCATAAAAGATTAAAACACTCAAATCAATATATATTTCCGTTGAAATGTATTGTCTTATATTCGGATTTTTCTCTAGAACTTGTAGGGAAAATTTAAAGACCTAATCAAAATGTGCATGTATAAGAATAAAAAAGGATATAAGAATAAAAAAAAGGCTTTCATTGTTTTATAAGTATTGACTTAAAAACCCACTCCAATTCTATATCCCTAGTTAGCTCCTTTGAGCCATAACCTTATTATTTTATTTTATAACTATATTGCAATCCTTACGTGTTGTGTTATAGTTCAAATTAATAATTTTGGTTCATTGATATATGTATTCATAAAAAAGTACCAAAAAAGAAAAAGTAAGAAAGGTAACAGGAAGAAAACTCAATGTGATGGTAATTGTTCTTCATATGAAGTAATTAACCATTTCTAAGTGGGTTGAATTAAATATTCAAACTTATATGTTTGTTACGTATATAGATTTTGATGCCTTGCTAATATTTTTGGTTTTGACCATTTGACTTTTAATTGTTATGTCTAATCACAGCTTTGTGACATGTTAAAAGAAAGTCCTTATGATGAATAAGTGATATAGATTTGGTACAAAAGCAATCATATGGTAAATATGTACACAAACATCTGTTGTAGATGTTATAGTAGACCTTTCATAGTAGATGATATAGATTTAGCCTTGATTTTATAGTAGACCTTTCATCAAACAGTTAGCAAGGTGTCCTCAAACAAGCATGGAAGATGGAAAAAAAAGTCTACTCATACACATCCAATACAAAAACACAATTCATTATCTTCCAAAAACAAATAGAAAGGGAAACCTATACACCATTAGTAGAACAAAAAACCCATATAAAACTCCAAAATGCAGCAGAAAAATAGAGTACACTAAAAGGAGTTCTTGGTAATAGAAAAGAAGAACAATATGTACCAACATAAAACACAACACTTCTTCGACAATGACGACCAGAATACAGGAGACAACCACAAAAGAGGAGACAACACTTCTTCGACAGATTATCAAGAGGAAGTATGGGAGCTAACACGAAAACAAAGATGATTTCATTTTTGTGTTAATAACCTAGTAAAAAGTGATGTCATTTTTTTTATTAAACTAAACGATGTTATTTTTGATAAAATTGGAAGAAATATACCATTTGGTGAGGATTCAAAAACTCGTCACTAAATGGTATCCCATTACCATTTGACTTCACGTTTGGCTAACATAATTATATATAATATATAAATTATATCAAACAGTACAAAATTTTTATATAATAAATAGAAAATTATGATTAAATAGAGTAATATATTACATAAGTATGATATGAGAAAATTTATATATTATGTAATAATTAATAAATCATAATACTAGTCACAATTATTATCTATACATTCATATAACATTATATTAATTACCTTATATGATAGTAATAATAGCAATTTAATTAAAAACACATTGCAATATATTAAAAAATGGAAGCCAATATTAAATATTAATATACTTATTAATATCATATTCTTAAAAATCAAATTTAATATTATTCAAAATCTATTGTAAGCCTAAAAATAAATTTAGTTAACAACAAATTTCAAAGATCAAATTTAATATTAATCACAATGATTGTATAAGTGTAAAAATAAATATAGTTAAAAAATACCATTTATACTTTTTATTAACCTCATTTAATATACATGATTTAAGAATTTTATGTGGTCTCACGAAACGATATTTATTATATATAAATTAGATAGTAATTTATTTTTATTATATATTAAAATAATTTCGCAAAAAATAAAAATATAGTATTGGCGACGATTTTGTAAATTGGTAGCCAAATATTTGGCTAATGTTTAACATCTGGAGATGATTGTTACAGCATGTAAATCCAAATGGTGATGATTTTATAAATTAATAGCCAAGTATTCAATTGTTGATTGGCATTTAGTGACGAATTGTGCGATTTTCTTTCGGCCTCTCCTCTCCTGCGCGTTTATTCTTCATTTTCTCTCCATTCTCCATCCTTTTGTCTTCTTCATTTGTGAATCCACCATATGTTGTTGTCTGCTTCCATCGTCTCCGGTGAATCGTTGGTCGAGGTAAGTCGTTGAATCTTTGTTCTTGGGTATTTTTGTGCTTGCAATTTTGGTGTTTTAAGCTTTGATGTTGGATGGGTTGTTCGATGTTTTTTTAGTTGTTTGTGATTGTTTGGACCGTCAATGGTTGCATTTTACTTTGAATGTATTAATGCTAGTGAAGAAAAGGAAAAGACATGATTTCTTTTAGTTAGTTTGGGATGAATTTATAATGTGTATAAAGTGTTCGATGAAAGTTTTGATACGATTATGTTAAATTGTTTCATATGTTCTACTTGAGTAATTGCTATATATCATATGCTTCTATTGACATTATAGTGATAATTGATTGTAAGTCAATGACCTATCTTACAATCCTATCAACAAGTGTCAATCTAGGTATTAATAAAAAAAACTAAGACTTAACTCTAAGCATTTTCTCTATTTTAATCTCCAAGACCAAGTTGTAAGCATTATATTTTAACTTTCAAATTGTAGTATTCGTTTTAGGTATATTAATTCCAATTTGAATGCTAAGTTCCAACTCCAAGTATTTAATTTTCAATTTCAGGATAATAATTTATTGAAGGAATTTTCTTTATTTTAAAACATTAAGATCTATTCTAGGCATTCTATCCATTTCCTTACTTGACTCTAGGCATTTTTTTTCTTTTTAATGTCCTAAGGTTCACTCTAAGCATATAAATTTCATTTTAAGCCCTATCACATAGTTATAAGCATTTTTTATGTTTTAAGTCTTAAGACGTAACTCTATGAATAACATAAGTATTGACTACATATGGAATGAGTTTGATTTTTTATGGATGATCCGAGACATAATAAACCGCTAGGATGGTATATAGCACTACAAGAAAAATAGAGATTAGCAACGGAAATTACCAACGGAATGTGTACAAATTTCGTCGGTAAGCTTATTTAGCGACGAAATTTACTAACGAAAAAAAGCGTTGGAAATATGGCTGTCGGTAAATTTACCAACGAAAATTGTGCATACCATCGGTAACTTTACCGACAGTTATTTCGTTCGGTCGGTAAATCTCTGTCAGAAAATTACCAACGGAATTTTTTTTCCGTCGGTAATTACCTACGAATTTTTTTTTGTCGGTAATTACCAACAGAATTTTTTTTCCGTCGGTAAATTTGCTAAAAATTATTTTAAAAATTTACCTGTAAAGTGTACAGTTTCTCTAGTTACCTTCTATTTCTTAGCCAAGACATTCATCAAGATAAGGGAAGTTTGGCTAGTCTTTATGGACCCATCTAAGCTTTGCCTCGGTAATAAATTGTGTCTTGTGGTTAGCTCCCTCAACTTGGTCAGAGAAATTGTTCGAGCCCAAGACAAAATCTTTGCAAACCACAACCTACCTCACATTGCTAGAATCAAAAATTTATCACTATCGTTTATACCTTAAAGTTGTTTTACAATTACAAAATACATAAATAAACGAAAGTAATTAAATACCTAAATTAACTTTCATCCAATATACAAAAAAACACATGACAGTAGTTGCATAACTCCCTCCACCAAAGGACACGATGACAATGGCCAGAGAAGACAACTCTAACGAGTAGAAAAGGAGTCCACAACAGAGAAACCGGAGAGAAGAAAACTGAAGAAGAGATGCAGGAAGAAGGAAGAAGGAAGAAGAAAACGAAAGGGGGGAGATGTCAGGTGAGCTGATATTTAACAAGAATTTACCGACGGAATTACTGACGGAAATTTCCGTAGGTAAATTCAATTTTTTTTATTCCGCCAATAATTTCCGCCTTTTTACTGACGGAACGAAAATTTCCGTCGCTACATCCATTTAGAGACAGAATTTACCGACGGAATTTTTCGTAGGTAAACTCAAACTTGTTTTATTCCGCCAATAATTCTCCCAAATTTAGCAACGGTATATTTTTGATCGCTAATGTCCGTTGCAAATTTTTCCGTGACGAATTCCCTCCAAATTTAGGGACGATATATATTCCGTCGATAATTGTTCGTCGCTAACTTATAGTGATTACCGACGGCTGTATTTTTCTGTCGCTAATGTCCGTCGCAATTTTTTCCGCGACGAACTTCCTCCAAATTTAGTGACGAGTATTAATACCGTTGCAAAATTAATCAATTTTAGCGACGAAAATATGCTTTCCGCCGTTAATTTTCAATGGTATATTTTCCATCGCTAAATTTCCGTTGCTAATCCACATTTTTCTTGTAGTGTAGGTTGGAAACTTATGATGCAACTCTCATGAGGCTTATCGGTGAAATATTGCACGAGCCTAGGAGTCACAATGAGAAGTCTCATTTTTTATTTATGTGGTCTAACAATGTCACATACCATAGTGTTTGTTTGAATTCAAACTTAGTATATGAACTTGTACTGATTACTCGAGAACTATTAACTTATGTTAATTTATATTTATGTTATATAGAATGAGGATTACATTTGTTAATTCAGTTATTTACTTTTAATTATATAGCTAGATGGACAAAATTTAGATGTCTTATTGAAAATGGTCCACTGAATACTTAGAAGGAGTTAAAAGTTTCATGCAATTTGTAAAAGATCAAATGGTATTCGTTGTCCATACATAGATTGCTTAAATGTGAACATTCAAAGTCAAGATGTGGTATATAATCACTTGCTGATAGAGTATCCCATATTGCCTAGGCATGAAAATGTTAAAGGGTTTATAAGTGGTAAGGGTTAACTATCTAAACAACTAGTTCTAGTTATTTGGACAATAGTTGACCCAAGCCCAATTCTTGATAACGGGTTCTACATTCTGCCCATATTTAAAAATTCAATATGGTATCAAAGCAGGTTTGGTCCAGATTATTAATTTCCTGGTTGTTCGTCTGGATGTCCAGTCCCAGCGGCCCGGTCTGGTTACCACTGCGTATATTTCAAGTAACAACTGGATGTCCAGCCCCAGCTGCACTTGAGGGGGAGTGTTAGAGTATCCCATATTGCCTAGGCATGAAAATGTTAAAGGGTTTATAAGTGGTAAGGGTTAACTATCCAAACAACTAGTTCTAATTATTTGGACAATAGTTGACCCAAGCCCAATTCTTGATAGCAGGCTCTACACTCTGCCTATATTTTAAAATTCAATACTTGCTAATCTAAGGCATTGATAAATTATATACTCCATAACCTTATCATGGCAAATGTTCAGAAGCAAGTTCTAGTAGAAGTGTTGGTACAGGTGTTGATGATAGTAGCAATAACAATGTAGAAGATTGTAATATTAATGATGATGGGATTAGCTAGATGTTAGAGGATTAAGGGAATTACATGGAGACTATGAATTAAACTGTTTTGCCTAACATAATTGGTAGTATTATAGAAGATAATTTTAGAAAGTTATTAAAAGTTGCACAAGAAGAATTATATCCAAGGTGCTCAAATTTCTCTTAGTTATCTTTGGTTGTCAAGTTGTTGTATTTGAAGGTCTATAATAAATGGAGTAACAAATCTTTTGATATGTTAATTGACTTACATAATGATGCATTACTTATTCGACACAAATTGCCTAAATCTTACAATGATGTAAAGAAATTGTTAAGGAACCTTGGATTAGGATATATATCAATACATGCTAGTAAGTATGATTGTGCTATATTTTAAAAAGACAATAAAGATCTTTAATAGTGTCCCATTTGTGGTACATCATGGTGGCAAGTGGATGATGGGAGAGGGAAAAAGATACCATATAAAATCTTGAGATTCTTCCCTGTCAAACCACAATTACAAAGGCTTTTTATGTCAACAAAAGCAACCATAGATATAAGGTGGCATAAAGAGAAATGCATTGATGATAACATTAGCATCATCCAGCAGACTCAATGGCATAGAAAGACTTTGTTGGAAAGTTTCATGGTTTGAATAGGATTGTCATAATGTTTGACTTGGTTTAGCCTCAGATGGATTTAATCATTTATGTAATGAGTACTTCTTACAACATGTGGTTGGTAATTCTAGTGCCATTCAATTTACCTCTATAGAAGTGTATCAAGGAGCCTTTTATGTTATTGTATTTATTTATTCTAGGGCCTATTGGTCCTAGAAAGGATATCGATGTATACATTTAATTCTATGGGAGGTTAGGTTAGAAACTTTTGATGTCGTTGAAGGTGAAACATTTATATTGCATACGACCATTTTGTGGACTATAAATGATTTTCCAGCTTATGAGAATTTATTTGGATGGAGCACTAAAGGTTATATGGCCTCTCCTGCGTGTAACCATCAAAATTATTTAATGAGGCTACGAAGTAAAATATGTTATATGGACATCGTCGTTACTTATAATATGGGAATAAATGAAAAAAATCAAATTGTTTAACGACAAAGTAGAATTGGGTGAAGCTCCTTTGCACTTGTCTGGTGATGATGTGGTTTACCAACTATCACATTTAGGTGACATTACACCTGAAAAGCCCAAATAATAGAAAGCAAAAATGAAGTGTTGTTGGAATAAAAAAAAACATGTTTTTCAATTTTCCATATTGATGTGATGCATATTTAAAAAAATATATGTGAGAATATTTTAGGAGCTTTGACGGGAATTGATGGAAAATCAAAAGACACAATTAAGAATATATTAGACTTAGAAGATATGAATATAAGAAAAGATTTGCATATGAAAAAAAGAGATGATGGGTCATACATCATTTCATCTGCTTGTTACAACATGTTAAAATAGGAGAGAAGCAAACTTTTTGTCAATTTCTTAAATCAGACAAGTTTCCTAATGGGTATGCATCTAATATAGGCCATTATGTGAATGTTAAAAAGGAAAAAGTATCAGGATTGAAAAGCCATGATGTTTATATACTTCTATAATGATTACTTCTTATTAGAGTATGTGGGTGTCTGCCAAAAGATGTGTTCTCAACTTTAGGTCAAATGGGTGAGTTTTTTAAGCAATTATGTTGCAAGACACTGAAAGTTGAAGAGCTTGAGAAAATGGAAAAAGACATAGCTTTGATTCTATGTAAGGTTGAACTAGTATTCCCTCTATCTTTTTTTGATGTTATGATGCATTTGATAGCTCACTTACCACATAAGGCAAAACTTCGTGGATTGGTTCAATTTCAACGGGTGCTCTCTATTGAAAGGTAAATTATATTAACTTATACTTTTTTCTAAATTTATTAGCTACTAACAATTATTAATGTTTTATATTTTGTTTAAGTTTTTATGCTTTCTTAGGTGTTATGTGCATAATAGAGCGTGACTTGAAGGGTTTATTGCAGAAGCTTTTATAGCAAATGAATGCTTAACATTTTGCTCGATGTACTTAAATGACGTAGAGACAAGATTTAACAGACAAGAATGTAACTTTGATTTTGATCAAGATGGTGGCTTGTCAATTTTCTCCCAAAAAGTAAGGCCACTTGGTGTCAAAAAATATATGAAGTTAACTAAAGACGAACTCAAAATTGCCCATTGGTATATTTTTTACAATTTCTAGGAAGTCGATATATATATAAAAAGTATGTATATTACTTTTGATTCAAAATTTCATATTTAAATTTTGTGGTTGAACCTATATTTCCAGATCTCTATTTACTTTTTTAAATAGAAAGCACAAAGATTCGATCCAAAGCAAACGGATTGTTAATGTTGAAGAAAGACAAAAGATTAAGTTCATATGTTGGTTTAGGACTCGAGTAAGTTTTAGTTTTATAGTATAAAGTTATGACAATTTGTATGTCATATTAACTTTTAATTATATTTTATCCTACAGATGATACGGTCACATAACTGTAACGTGCAAGAGATGACAACAACATTATATGTTTTGACCTATGGGCCTCATATGTGTAGCAAAAAATATACAGGTTGCATTATTAATATAGTTAGATTTCACATACAAGATCGAGGCAGTCAACTTAGAAGCCAAAATTATGATGTTGTTGTTGAAGGATGTCATAACGATGATTTTATTGACTTTTACGGTATCATCTCAGAAATAATAGAGTTGCATTACATCAAGGATAAAAAAGGTTGTTCTATTTAAATGTAACTGGTTTAATTTTGCTGACATGAAAGTGAATGGAAATATTACTATCATTGATGTTAGTAAGACATGGTATGATAATGACTCTTTTGTCCTTGCAAGTAAAGTGAAGCAATTTTTCTCCTCAACGATATTGTATTGGGCAAAAATTGGAAGGTTGTTTAGAAGTTTCCACACCAAAATCTCTTCGATTTTTATGAAAGGGATAATCATCTAATGAGTGATGATGGTCTAATGAGTGATGATGGTAATGAAGTATATCAAGAGATTGAATAAGAGCTAAATAATGAAGCCATCCAAATAGAAGATGCAGATATATCATCATTACATAGAAGAGATGTTGATCCCAATATAGTACAAGTTTATGAAGTACAAGCCAATCTTGTTGTAGAAAGAGATAAAGACTATATTAAGGATGAATTATATGACAATGATGATACTTTAGCTGAATATAATAGTGATGAAGAGTTGAATCATAATATAATTAATGATGATGATTTTTAAGATCTTGATCATGATAATTGAAGCCAATAAATGTTTTGTTTATATTGTTTAAAATGTATTATTGATGTTTGAGTTATGATAATGTATAGAAAATCTTGGTAATATTTGAAGGTGAACTTTGGAGTAACAATATGACTACCAAGATACTTAAAAGGAGGCTAATTAAGTTTGTACCTTGAAATTAAAGATACTTTTTTTAAAGTTTTGGTATCCAACTTTTGCAAATAAGTATATTAAATACTTGCACAGCTATGGAAAAAGATATATGGTCATGTAAGAAGCAACATGACTGTGTAAGAGGATACACGACCATGTATGTTTATCCTCTTAAGCGGTTATGTTTCTTCTTACACATCTGTGTAAGAAGATACATGATCGTGTAAATAAATAAATACAATCATTTGTATTAATGCAAATTATTGATGTTTGATTTATTTTTATGCATATTGTCGATGTTGGAATTTATAGAAATCTAATATAATGGCACCTGATAAAAGCAAAGAGAAGAAGGTGACAACTATCGAAATTGTTCCTCCTCAGCGACAACTAGATCAATTAAACCCTAGCCAATAACAACAATTGACTTCATCCACCAATGAAGCCAGTTAACAACAACCTCCATCTACCTCAACTAGTATTGTAGGATCTTCAAGTCTATTAATCTTTACCAACTATAATTAAACTTATGCTCAAATATGTATTTACATGTTTAATGCGTTTTTTGATTATCATTATTCTTTTATTTTTCGGTTCTAATACCACTATTAGAAAAAAAGATAGAATTATAACTAAATGTTATGGGTTTCAATGCATGAATATTGCAATGAACAACAAGTTTTCTGTATATATTTATACCTCGCAAGGTTATCCTGTTGACAAGATCCAATCAACAAAATTATTTAGTAAGTTGGGGGGAATTGCTTGGACTGAATTGTCTTGCCTCAAGAATGTCAAGTAATTGAAGGAAGAAAACTTACTACCAAATGCTTTGGACAAAGTTTTGGTAATTTTTAGTGCATTTAATTATTAATAATTTTATTTTACTTATTTAAATATTAATTTAAAATTTTACTTGTTATTCACAAATGAACCTCAATATTGTTGATATCGACAACTTTGATGTTTCAAGCAGTGTGACTACATTGTTGAAACAAAAGACCAAGAATCATCGCTATTGATTACATAAATACTACAAATTTTTTCCTTCGAATAAGGAGACAAGAAGACATGTTTTGGAAAGGATGTCTCCTAAAAATTGGAGCAGTTTGTGTAATTATTGGGTCTCTCCCAAAGTTTAGGTTCATTTTCTTTCCCTCCATATTTGTTTCCATTAATTTTGTTACTCGATTTAATGACTATTTTTTAATTTAAGAAAAGCATGAGAAGGCCAAGCTTAATAGAGAAAAAAATAAAACTCCTTACAATCAAGGCTCCAAATCATTTGTTGTCGTACGGAATGAATATATAATTTCTTTGTTTAGAAGTTATAATTATATCAATAAATACAATATTATTTATTATGTTTTCAATTTATATATATATATATATATATAACAGAGCCAGAAAGGACTATATGGAGAAGAATGAGATAGGATGTAGCGCCCCCATACCGTAGAGTACTTACCGGAACACCCGTAGGTCATTCCAGTACATATCCTACGGTAAGAGAACACTACTGACAAACACCACTATACTCCCCATGGCATCACAATAATAAAACAGTAATAAGAAATTGAAAATTTTTAAAACCAAACTGTATTCCATTTCATTTACTCAAACTCGGTAATTTACAAACTGTCAGTGTTTTCAGTCTGTA
>JANZLX010000211.1:27638118-27651516 GCA_025531955.1 Erythroxylum orinocense
CGCTGGAAAAGGAGATGCAATTCTTCTTCCTACACCATACTACCCTGGGTACGTACGTGTAGCTAACTTTCTATTTTTTCATATATATTTCCTGTTGTTTACTAAGCTAAGTTACCTGTTATTTATGCATGAAATGTACGTTTCTCTTCTTATTTTCCTATCTCTTTATAGATTTGATCGTGATCTAAAGTGGAGAACGGGGGTTGAGATTGTTCCTATTCAGTGTACAAGCTCAAATAACTTCCAAATCACTGCACCAGCTCTTGAACAAGCTTATCAAGATGCACAAAATCTCAACCTAAAGGTTAAGGGTGTGTTGGTGACAAACCCTTCGAATCCACTGGGAACTACCATTAGCCGTAGTGAATTGAATCTTCTTCTAAGCTTCATAACATCAAAAGGTATTCATCTCATCAGCGATGAAATTTATTCCGGGACTGTCTTCAGCTCTCCAGGATTTGTGAGTATCATGGAGGTCTTGAAGGACAAAAAATGTGAGAACACTGAAGTTAGCAACAGGGTTCACATTGTGTACAGTCTCTCGAAAGATCTTGGTCTCCCTGGTTTTAGAGTTGGTGCAGTTTATTCCAACAACGAGATGGTAGTATCAGCAGCAACTAAGATGTCCAGCTTCGGTTTGGTTTCTTCTCAAACGCAGTACCTTCTCTCTGCTCTTCTATCTGACAAAAAGTTCACTAAAAACTACATCTCCGAGAATCAAAAGAGGCTTAAACACAGACAAAAGCAGCTCGTCAAAGGCCTCGAAAAAGCTGGTATCAGCTGCCTAAAGAGCAATGCAGGCTTGTTCTGTTGGGTCAACATGAAACATCTGTTGAAGTCCAACACATTTGAAGAAGAGATGGAGCTCTGGAGGAGAATCGTCTACGATGTCAAGTTAAATATCTCTCCTGGTTCTTCCTGCCATTGCACCGAACCAGGTTGGTTTCGAGTATGCTTCGCTAACATGTCCGAGACAACACTGAACTTAGC
This sequence comes from Erythroxylum orinocense, assembly GCA_025531955.1. Taxonomy (NCBI): domain Eukaryota; kingdom Viridiplantae; phylum Streptophyta; class Magnoliopsida; order Malpighiales; family Erythroxylaceae; genus Erythroxylum; species Erythroxylum orinocense. The sequence continues at coordinate 27,639,109 of JANZLX010000211.1, forward strand.
TATGGATCGGTTGAAAACATTCGTGGATTCAACCACCAACACTCCAAGCCAAAGCAGCCACCAGCTGTTGAAATCTCTGAGAAAGAATTCCCACACCAAGTGGGTTTTTCGGCTATCGTTTGATGCTCTTCACGACCGTGAGCCCGATGAGCGATAGACGATAGTCTGGTGTCAAGTGTGAACATATTTTAACAGTCATGTCAATTTTTTTTTTCCAAAAAATTTTTGGTTGGTAATTATTTTTTTCTTCCCAGAATATTGTAGATAGTGCCCTCGTTCCAGACATGGATTAGCAGTGGGTCTAGTCTTCTATTTTGTACTAGTTGCATATGGGAACCCCGAAATCTTATTTAATGCTTCTTTACTGTGTGTGAACATCAAATAGCAAAACAAACCATTATTCAATTTGCAATTATATAATTTCTTCTCATTATCATTACATGTGTTTTCCGTTTTAAATAGCCAATTAAAATACACGACACAAGAATGGCCCTTGGCGAGATTGATGGTTAGAGAGAGTGACTCATACAAACTTGCCGACGTCTTAATTTCGGCCTCTATAGCCCCATGGTTTCGTGTCACAAATCACAACCGACCCTAATAAAGCTTTTAGTACTGAACTTGATACGTTGTTCAAGCCGTGTGAGTAGGGGACTAATTTATTTACTACTGTGAACATATTATATTATTATTGTTAGAGCATGTTGTGTGGGTCAAAAGAAGCATATAAGTCAAAAAGTGGCATAAATTTTAGTGCTATATTGTCTCCGGAACATATGTGCCCTTTGTGGGTTGGAGAAAAGCTAAAACACAAAAGGAGATTCGCTAGGCTTCCCCGAATGGAAGCGATTTGAAAAGTGAAGTTAATACTGTCTGGGATTAACGTGTTATTGTTCAAAAAGTCTTCACAACCGACGCAAGCTAGTAAAGAGGAAGAGTTCCCTATCAAGCAATCCCAAAAGTCTAATGCCCTTGAAGTTAATTTCCAAGGGTTAATCAATTAATAGTTTCATAGTAAACTTTGTCATACTCTTTAGTCAGTAATCTCGAAAGATTTACCTGGTTTTAGGAGACAAAGCATGCGCAGAAATAGTTTAGAATTCATTAGTTTAGAATTCATATATTGGCCTAACCCGTCAACTTTTTAAATAAAATAAGGCAAATTAAATTATCATTTGACAATCTTTTTTTTTTTTGGTTTTACATATTTCTTCAAATTAGGGTGTGTTAAGTTGGCTACTTACCGTTCAAGTAAGTACTTAGGAGTTCCTATTATATTATTTTTTGACTCATCAATTAACATTACAATGAATTTTAGCTGAGCAAAAGAATATATTTGACTCACATATAACTAAAAAGTAATTTAACTATGTAATCATATCATCCAATCTAATGGGATTTCCATTTAATATCTAGAGCAGCTACATCTATTCCATTCTAACCCCCTTTAACTTTTACATGAATACATTTTCTTTTGCTAGTTTCCAATAAATATCCAACACTAAAGGAAGAGGCATTCTTTGGGTTAGAAGAAGCAAGGATTAAATTAAAAATAAATATTGTTGTATTTAATTTATGAAATAAGTCAACAAGAACTTAAAAAATCTTAATCGCTATTGATTGTATCGTGAACCATCTGTATAACCTTTCCTTAAATTCATATTTTAGTCTAAATATCTGTTTGTATTAATTTGTCTACGTGGCTTAACTCCTAGATAGAAGCTATGGGACTGCGAATATCAATGGTGAAAGTCTCGAGTTGTCAAGAAAATAAATAACTTAGATTGAAAAGGCATGCATGGAGATTAGCAAAGCATGATAGGTACGGTGAATTGAAAGCGGGATATGGACTAGAATCACCGACCATCAATTGCTGACGAAGTTCGATTAAGATACATGCTGGTTATTTAAGTTTAAAGAATTTATTTTTTATATCTACAATTACTATTCTTCAATATATTATATAAAATAAAAAATGTCATAAAAATATTAATAGACAGTAGTATAATAATACTACCCAATATTCGTGACTGCATGTAGATATATTAGCCATTTTTGGGCAGGAAGATTTAGAAAAAGATCCATTTAATTAATCACATGCAATTAGTTCGTATATATAGGAGTCTAAAAGACCAAACCAGCCAATAAATTAACTACTATTGATAGAAGAGAATATACTTGAAACACGCATTAGTTGTCACCAATTAATGAATTGTGAAGAAAAACGATAGACAGAAGAGGAAAAGAAGAATGATAGAAACTCAATATGTAAAAAAATGAAACTACATTTACTCTAGAACTTTGTTACAAGTATCACTTGTATACAAGTAAGAGAGAGAAAGTCAACTAATCTAAAGGACCAATCTAACTAACTAATTAAGTTACACAATACAATCAACAGTGAGGATTTAATACCCTCCCTTAAGATGAGGATGGATGTCAAGGATGCACATCTTGGATGTAAGAGAATCAAATTGTCTTTTACATAAAGCTTTGGTGTAAATATCTGCCACCTATTGTTCAGCAGGGATGTGATGAACTTCAATTGAACCTTCTGCTACCTTTTCTCAGATGAAGTGAATGTCCATCTTAAAATGTTTTGTTCTTTCATGAAAAATGGGATTCTTGCAAAGTTGTATACATGACTTGTTATTACAAAACATATCCATCTTTTTGTTGACTAGAAATCCAAAGTCTTCAAGCAAAATTTTTTACCCATAGTAGCTCACACAAAGCCATAGCCATAACTTTATATTCAGCCTTTGTTGAACTTCTTGCTACCACAAATTGTTTCTTTGATTTCCAGCTTATCATGGTGTTTCTAACAGCCATACAATGCCCAAAAACTGATCTTTTAGTGTCTGGGCAACTTCCCCAATCACTGTCTACATAGCACTTCAAACTTACGTCTTTTTGTTTGCCAAAAAGAACACCTTGTCCTGAAGAGCCTTTTAAATACTTCAAAACTTTCAAGGCTGCCTTCACATGGCTCTTACCTAGTTTATCCATGAATTGTGACAATATATGGACTGCATAGCACAAGTCAGGTCTAGTGAAAATCAAGTAAATTAGTTTCCTAACCAATTTCCTATAGACTGTAGCATTTTCAAGAACTTCCTCTTTTTCTTGCCTCAATTTGTGATTTATTTGTATAGGAATAGGGCTTGGTTTCGATCCAGTACTCCAAATTCAGTGATAAGATCCAAGGTATATTTTCTTTGTGATAAAAATATCCCTTGTGAAGATTTTGCAACCTTAATTCCTAAGAAGTATTTTGGTACATCCAAATTCTTAAGTTTGAATCTCTGTTCTAATGACTTGGTGACAAAAAGAACACCAACATCAAAAGTGCTCCTTATCAAAATGTCATCTACATACACTAATTATGTTGTGAAAGCTCCCCCATCCCTATAAGTAAATAAAGAGTAGTCATACCTTGATTAGACAAAACCAATCTCTATCAAAGCCTCTGTAAACTTGGTGTTCCACTGCCTAAAAGCTTGCTTGAGTCCATAGAAGAACTTTTGAGTCTACAAGCAACTGTTTTATTATGAAGTTTCCTCCCTTCCAACTCATAACCCAATGGCATCTCCATAAAAACTTTGTCATGTAAGTCTTCATTAAGAAGGCATTGTTTATATCCAACTGGTAGAGAGACCACTTCAGCTTGGCTGTTAGAGCAAAGACCACCCTAACTATTGTTTGCATGACAACAGGTTGAATGTATCCTTATGGTCAAATCCAGCTATCTGACTATATCCCTTGGCAACCAGTTAAGCTTTGTACCTTTCAACTGAACCATCTACATTGAGCTTGGTTTTGAATACCTATTTGCACCCCACTGTGTGCTGACCTGGTGGAAGAGAAACCATCTCCCAAGTACCATTGTCTTTAAGAGCTTGAAGTTCATCAAGCACAGTTTTCTTCCAGTGGTCACGTTTAATAGCTTCATAATAAGTGGTTGGTTCTTGTATATAAGTACGAGAGGTAATGAAAGCGCTGTAAGGTGAGAAAAGTAAAGAAGGAGAAAGGTATTGCTCAATGGGATAGGTTACTGAATGACTAGAGGGAAGTGTGTGGTTATATGCTTTCAAGTATTTTGGTAGAGTCTTGGATTTAGTACTTCTGCGTAAAAGCTGATATGTTTGTGAAGAAATCGGGGCATTGGGTAATGAGTTAGGATGGTGAAAGGATATGGATGAGGCAAGGACTGAAAAGGGCTGTAAAGATGGGGATAAGGCGTAAGATGATTGTGGTGATGTGTGTGCTATAGACAAGGATTCCGAATAGTTAATAGTAGGCATTTCACAAATAAAGTAGGTGATACAGAACTTGTAGTAAAATGTGATGCAACTTTATCAAAAGGAAGTGAAGGTACAATAGGAAAAGATGTTAGGCAAGAAGAAGAGGACAAAGCTGATTGTGACTTGAGAAAGAGAAAATTTCTTTCATGAAAAATAACATCACGAGACATAAAGACTTCTTTCTTATATATATTATACAATTAAAAACCTTTCACTCCTAGAGGATACCCAATGAATACACAGGTCCTTGACCTAGGAGCAAAATTTGTTCTATGAGCTTTTAGAGTAGATGCAAAACGAAGGGAATCAAAATCCTTTAATAGGGAACAATTTGACACTTTGTGAAAGATTTTTTCATAAGAAGTCTTGAAATGAAGAATAGAATAAGGAGTCCTATTGATGATATGAGAAGTTGTCAAAACAGTCTCTTCCCAAAATTGCAGAGGTAAACTAGATTAAAATACTAGGATGGGTATTGGGAATACTAGTAGAGGAAGATGTTTGACCTTGCTTCTCAGCTGAAAAAGAACCTGGAACTTGAGGCTGTGGTTTTTCATCCAACAAATTCAACAGTTTATGGAACTGCTTTTGAGTGAATGAGCAAGGCATTTCTGGCAACTTTGAAGAATAATCTCCATTAGCACCCGGCGTAGCAGTTTGAACCCTTTTAGCACTAGTTCCTCTTCCCTTTGTAAATTTAAAGATAACCAGAAAATCTATTAGCCTGTAGCACTTCTCCCTACTATGCCCTTTTTTTAACAATATGAACAAATCAATTTATTCCCATCCTTCTTCTTAAAATCACTATTACCAATTGAAGGCTTGTTGTTGTTAAAAACAACCATTGCCGCTGGTTCAAAAAAGGGTTGAGAAATAGCTTGCAAATTTCTTTATGACTCTTCCCTTGTAAGAACATTGTAAACATCATCCAAACTTAGTAGAGGTCGCTGCATAAGAATTTGCGACCTTTGAGCATAAAATCGTTCATTAAGTCCATTAAAGAACTTAAACACTCTATCTTTGTCATGATTGAGAACAAAAGGTTAGAAACATTCTTCATTTTAGTAGCCACATTTACAATGTGGAATTGGCCTTTACTACCGTAATTCCTCCCATAGAACATTCAAGTCGGTATAATAAGCATCCACTGGTCTATTACCTTAATGAGCTACAGAGATTTCATACTACAACTTGCATAATCAAACATCATTAGGCTGGTCGAATCTCTTCTTCAGCACCTCCCAAATCCTTAAGGCAATATCGATGTAGAAGATTATCGACGCAATCAAAGGCGACATCAATCAAAGGAGCCAAGCAATGATTAGATTATTACATCTAATCTAGGCAGGGAAGAGAGGATTAGCTGGATTGACAGGTTTGGAAATAGTCCGTTTAGAAACCCTAGCTTGTTGCGTATAGATATCATAAGAACAACCAATCTACTCCAGGTTGCATAATTGCTTGTATTGAGCTCTGGTTGTGCAATCATTGTGGTGAAATTGTCAAAATGATGAACAAAATAAGGAGATAAAGGATCTTCTCCATGTGAAATAGATGAAATCGAAGAGGCTAGTGAACTCATCTTTCGATATTTTTGATCGATCGAGAACAGAGGAAAGGATTGAAAAAAACAGAAAGACTCAATCGAACAATCGATTGGAGGATTGAAAAAGTAATTAAGAAAAAAAATGATCCTGAGGATTTGAAGAATGGAACCCTAAAGCTCCAAAAGCCCTGATACCATGTGAAGAAATACGATAGAGAGAAGAGGGAAAAAAATGATAGAAACTGAATGTGCAGAAAAATGAAACAACATTCACTCTAAAATGTTGTTACAAGTACAACTTACGTACAAGTAAGAGAGAGAACGTCAACTAATCTAAAGAACCAATCTAACTAACTAATCAAGTTACAAAATACAATCAACAGTGAGGATTTAACAAGAATTTTAAATATTGATAAAAAGTAAAGCTTTTTATTAAAAAATGAATGAGGAAATTTATAGAAGAAACTAGATCAACACTACAATGAGTTTAAGGCTAGACGCTTAATCTCATAAAGGAAACTAAGCCCAATTGTCTAAGCTAAAGGAAGAAACCAAAAAATAGAACATAAGCCTTATTATGAAAACATACAAATTACAAGCCCCACATTCTGGCCATATCCATAGACAGAGATTCCTGCATATTTTTAGCATACAAGCAAGCTTTGATAAAGTTGATGACTCTATCCACAAGCAGGTATTTCTCTACCCTCTTATTAGTAAACCATATACTATTTTGTTTCCTCCATACGTTGTATATGACAATTGTATATGCTGCTTTGAAAAGATCATCGTTAGGTTTACTCCTTTTTGAATTAGCTACGAATCAATATAATGTTTGCTCCCAATTATAACCAAAAAGATTATGAGGTATGTAAGATTTTACTCCAAATTGCCGTAGTATAAAGACATTGGAAAAATAAGTTTTCCCCACTTTTAACAACAATATCCCAAAGTAACTAAGTGGTGTCAGAATTGTCATACCAGTGACTCTTAATTTGAAGTTTGTTTTTGATTGCAAGCCACATAATGAAAGAAGCCTTAAGACTAACAGTGTTTCTCCATAAAAGATTGAACCAAGGCATATTAGCCCTTTCTTCTCTAAATAGTTGATAACAAGAGTTATTAGAGAAAACTTCATTCCGGTTTAAAGACTAGGAAATGACATCAGCACTCTGTAGATCATTAAGCGGTGGAAGGTAGTTCATCAGAGTACAAAATTGCCTAAAATTTGCAAGTCATTCACTATTCAAAATTAGAGAAGAAACTTTAGAGTTAAAAGGCAATCTATTTTTTATGTGTTGTAATTCAAGTATGAGGGCTAATGGGCTAATGCCTATCCATTTATCTATTTACTGATAATTTTAAGCATATAAAAAGAAAAGTGTTTTCATATTTTTGGAAATCCTATTTGTAAGAAATAATCAATGATTGGGTTCCTTTAATACATAATTACTTTTTTATAAGGCCTTTTACACCACTCCAATTCTTGTTTATTATTAAATTACCTCACATAGTAAGCTAATTAATTCGATTGCATCCTTTTGGAGTGCCTCCGGTCATGTGCTATATGAGATAAAGACCACCCCAGTTGACACTTTCAGCCAAAAACATTATATATAAAATCAATAAACTTCGAACTATATACTATATAATTCTATATATGATAGATGAATTGTACATATGAATTAAAGTATTGTTTTTGGTCTTTCCCTAATATGCGGCGCATGATTGAGTACCTATCGAAACTACCCATGATCCTTTCATGTGATTAGGAGTTTGATAGATTTTAATTAGTGTTATGAATTAATTTGAACATACTTAATTATTAGAAATGAGAATTATGGTCCATTCCCATGTTGTTGACTTTGGGCATGTGCCCTATAAATAGTCTCTGGTCTTTTAAGCTTGTGCTTTACTACCAAGTTGACCATTGAAATACAACAAGCCTTATTCAATTAATAATTTATAATATTTAAGGAGGAATATTGGATTGGGTATAATCCAAAAGAATCTACAATATGAACATGAAGATCCTTGTGTGTAACTAAACAGTCAAACCCGTTTAAGTTAAATTGATCTAACTTTTAATTTCAGAATCCGAGATTTTAGAGGGCATATGGGTTTTTGGTAAATACATGTAAAGCTTTATATTTAGTCATTTGTTAGTAAAGAAATCATGTTATTATTAACAAATATTGTTAAAAAATTAAAAAGAAAATCAACGCCTTTCATCTTGAGACAAACAGTCATGACATAACGAAGTAGAAAATAACTAATTAATTGGGATTATACTGAAATACCGAAAGAAATTAGACATGAATTGAAGTGATTAAGAAAGTTTGTTAGAACAATTACTTGGAAGTTAACATCATAATCAGACATTAAACAAAGTCAAGTGTCTAATTTGTTGATAAACACAACGACAGTGACAAGAAAGTGTTTGTTATAATGTTCTATTCGACACAATCAATTATCTGCTGTAAATAATCATAAATGTTTTTGGTTAGTCTTTGCAATAACAACGACTATTTCGTTTAGCTAGAAGTAGAAGCTGTTGCTTTCACATTGAAAGGGAAGGAGACTGACAAATAGGTTAAATGGGTATGGGAGTCATGTGGGTTTCACATGAGCAAGCACATGTTGAAGGGAACATAGAACACCTGCCCAAAATTCTTCAATAAAAGTGGGTTTGGAAGAGGGTAGGGTATAGGATTGTGTTGTTTTGTAGTATTCTTTTATTTCTCCTTCTTTGGTTTTACGTTTATCACATTGAAGGAGCAACCTGGTATGGCTTCATCTGAGCTGTGCTTCTCTAGATGGGGACAAGGAGGGTCATGCGAACATGTCTCATTGCCTACTTACCAACTTCCCATACCAAGAAATTCTAGTATCCTCAATTGGGTCCCTTTTGAATGGTCATAGTAGATTGATTTTGTTCTTAAATTTTCTTGTTGAATGATTGAACAATTTATAGGATGTTTTTTCCATATCCTTTTTGTCTTCATTCATGTGCCATACGCTGGAGAGCATTGTTTTTATCTTTTATATGCCTTTTTTTTTAGAAATTAAAAGTAATTTCATCAAATGGGAGTAGATACAAAAATAAAGTTCCATATTTAATAGCAAAACCACAACACTTTAATAATAGCAAGGTAAGACGTTCTTGCAACTATCTCACAACCATTCGGTGTGTTTTCTGCATAGGGTTAACGAACCCATCTGTGTCCTTCACCATTTACCCGAACCACCCAAATTAACGATTTGGTATGTCATCACCACCGGTAGTGGGAGTCACCAGCCGATGCAAGATCAATTTGCACATCAAGTTTGTAGACAACTCGGCAAAATGATTGTATCAGAAGTTTCAAGTAACTTGAACAAGCCGTATTCAGTGCTTCCAAATAGGAGAATCGAGGGCCATCTCATCAACCCCGATACGTACTTTCTTTCATAATTTGTTTATTTATTGGTCTTCCCTTTCACGTGATTGCTTATTTAAACTTGAAATTAAGCAATTCGCCACGAAGTTGTTCAAAAGCATTTATTTTTATTTCCAAAAGACGATTGTAATGGATAATTTGTTGAACAAAATTTTATTTCTAATTTAGACTTTCAAGTAAAAATTCTGATTTAGCGTCTGCTTGATGTTGTGAGTAGATTTTATGAAAGTAGTTGATGAGAAAACAATTAAGAAACATAGTGCTGTGGAGTCAGCCACATTAATGTTTATTTATCACTTTATTATTATTATTATTATTATTTTTTTTTGACATTAAACCAAACGCAGAGCAACAAACTAAATAGAAGAGGCAAACTAACTCCAAGCCAATAGGCTAACCCCATACACCCAGGTCTATACCTCCTCTGAACCACATCTAGCCGAAACAATATCAGAACAAATAATAGAAGAAAGGAAACTGGGCGACGAGGTCCAAGTAACCCGATTTGCTTGTAATAGAGATACCCATGCTAAAGAATGAGCGGCCTTATTAGCAGTTCGAGACATTCAATGAAAGGACAAGTGCTAAAACTGAGACTTAAGCTCTAGGCAGTCAGAAATCACCAAACCAATAGTTAATGACAAACTTATTTCCACCGTACTAAATAGCTGTAATCGTCAAACAATATTTTTTCAAAGATCTTATGTTTGAAACACACGTTTTTAGACGTATGGACTTTGTGTGTTGCTTTTAATTCCGGATGCACACAAGTTTGACGAACACAAGCTTACGGCAATGTGTAAGGTTACAATGCATGCATTTTGTGGGAGCAAAGGAAAAGTCATCAAGTATACCTTAAGCTTCAGTGATATAGGTATCAATGTGAATTTGAAAGTGATTTTAACATAGTTATTGCATTATTAATTTTGTTAAATTTTGATGTAATAGGTGGGTTAATTGATCAAAATTTATTCATTTCATATTTTATTGGATGAAAGGGAAGTTCCTTGTATTATAAAAATATTATATCTTAAAATAATTATTATCCAATTCTAACAACGTTATAAAAATCAAAAGTAACAAAATTAAATTCTAATTTTGAATATCTTAAAGCAAGTCTTAAAGGATAGTATGGCACATAAATATTGCCAAATATACACGAGGATGAAAATTAAACTAATACTCTAATCTCAACGGGGTCTACACTCAAATGCCTAATTGAGATTTTGATGGTCATCTTTATGATGAATGATCTACCTAGTTGTGGAACTAAGCTTGTGAGTATTTAGCTTTCGTGAAATCGATAGAACTACTTCAACCTATTTAGTAACACGTTATCGCAAATGACAAGCTTTAGGACAAAGAGCAATAAAGATGGATCTGATGAACTCTGAAAGTTTCCGTCTATAAGTCAAGATTGCTGAACTGTCTCTGACGCATAAGTAATTCTCGTCAAAGACTCAAAAAGATCGTTGTTCTTGCAGCGCAAGTTTGCAGGAGTTTTGACTTTTTTGGTTCTGTAAGAAGCCACGCTGAAAGGTAATCCACTTAACAGGCATTGTCAGGACATGTGTCAATAAGTCACCTGATTCGACACTTCTTCACTAGCAAACAGAAACGGAACAGCAAAAAAATTCAATCTCTGACAATCCAGCTGTGAAGCTAATTGTTCTTTTCAGGGTCAGTCCGTAACTTCTACGAATAATGGGATTACATTCAGGGTCAGTCCGGGCAATTCACTCTTGCCACCGCATACAACCTGAATGCGTTGTGGGTATAAAAGGTTTGATTATGCCTTACTGTCAATACGTGTTTTCAGTAGTAAAGTAGTATCAGAGCCATCTCAACAATTCCCAATATATATATATAGTATCAAAACCATGCAAACAGATATAGAATCAACGATTAGAGAAAATCCTTGTACTTTTTGTTAACTATTAGATAGTGCTAAACTTTATTTACAAAATGAACATAATTTATTTCATATTCAATTTACGGAAAATTTAGAAAAACTTATCCATTATTAGGGACAAATTGAAAATTATCAAGAAGAAATCACCAACAATATTAGTATTTTAGATGAATTACGATATGAAGTAAATGGACTCCCGATAAGCGATGATCAAATAATGGAAGAGTTAAAATATGAAGTTAAAAATTCTTACAATAACTATATTTATATCAAAAGAAGATTATCTTATTATACATATCTCCGAAGATTTCATAGATTATTAAAACATAGCAATCACAATAATCGACTACTAAATCAAAATAATGAATAATTTATGCATTGTATGTTCATTCATCATTCAAGATATTAACAATACACAAATATTCGTTAATAATTATCATCAGTTAACTCACACTGCTGAAAATAATTTATTAGAATGTATCATAAACAATAATGAAGAAGATTATAATCCCCTAATAATATCCAAACTTCGATTAAACTTAAAATTAATGTTATATATGGTTCAATTATTAGAAGAAGAATTAAACTCTTATATTACAATACACCAAGAACATTTGCAAAGATATCACAGCAATGGATAAAATATCAGACATTATTGAACTAGAGCAACAAGAATCTTTAGAAAATGTAGAAAGAAATGTGCAACAACAATTAGCTGAATTAACTACATTAGTACATAAGTTAAATCTTACAAATCCCCCATAATATATCAATACAACTACAATTTTCGACAAAAATAATAGTCATAAGTAAAAAAGAAAATAAAGAAATTATTTATGGATGGGAATCAGATCAAGAAATTTATATGCAAGATGATCAAGATAATAAAAAGGACGTAGCAATGAGAGACCAACCATAAAGTAGTAGAACAGGAGAAGCTAGATATAATAAAGAATTATTAAAAATGAAAAGTAAATTAGTAGGTATAGATTACGATAGAGATAAAGAACGACAAAAATCGACTAACCAACAAGGCTATTATAAAAAAGGAAATAAATTACGAAAATATCCAACAGAATACAAACCCAAGCATGTTTCATTAGGATCAGATGGAATACTAAATTTAGACTGTGTTATAAACTCTGAAGAATTAATAAATGAATGGATTAGTAAAATTCAATTACTTCTACAAATAGAAAAACCATT
>JANZLX010000211.1:27665973-27679496 GCA_025531955.1 Erythroxylum orinocense
TGACGGTCTAAAACACACCAAGTGGCCTAAGAAAAAAAAAATTCATATTTAATATAATACAATATGATTAATTAAAAGGCTAAGAGAGGCAATACATTCATATTGCTATATACTACTCACGAGGAATGAAAGATTTTTTTAAAAGGCACGACCAAATTAATAAACAGTCGCCAATACTAAACCTTTTTATACAATTTTTTATTATGCTAAAATGATTAATAAAAAGTATATATTATCATATATGGTAATTAACTTGTTGAATTATTAATTTATACATAATAATTAATCCCCACTATTATAATGATTTATTAAATATTACATTATATATAAAATTTTCCATATCTTACTTATGTAGTATATATATTACTCTATGTGTAATAATAATTATCTAATTTTTATGGCCAAATTCCATATTGTAACATATAAATTATATATTATATATAATTATGTTAGGAAAAGGTGACAATGAATATGGAAATGTCTTCCTATTTGGCAATGGTTTTTTTGTTGTAAACGATGTTGTTTACGATTTTGTTGGAAGAAATATAGTACAATTTTGTTAGTCAAATGACATCGTTTTATATTAGGTTTTTATCACTACCACAACAAACCTCTCTTCATTTTTGTGTTAGCCATCAACATTCCTCTATATTCACAGTCCAATAATCATTGTACCCTCTCTTGTGTTCGTCTCATGTATTGTAGCCATCACCATTTAAGAAGCATCCTTAATTGTGTTGGTATTGCTCTTCTTTTCTATTTTCAAACCTTCCATCTTATGTTGAGTTTTACTTATACCTTTAAGTGTTTATTGTGAGCTCTTTTTTTCTGTATTTGTTGTATAGGCTGTGTTTGTAGTTGTGTTTCGAAGATGCTTTATTGTCTTCCTTTGTTGGTTGTATATAGGTTGACTTATCTTTATAAACTTTAATGCTTCTTTCAAGAAAGCCTGCAAACTATTTGATGAAATGTCTGAAAGAGTATTTAACTCTTTTGTAATAATAATATCATAACCATATATAGGTAATACTATATTATGTACATCAAGAACATGGTCATATGTAATCTACTGTAACTTCTAAAATTTAGATATGATATAAAGGGTAAATGGATTACATTTATTTTAATAAGGTTAACTTTCATCTCATTAGGAAGATTGAAGATGTATAACTACTAAATTGTATACTTTCACTTATCATCAAAATTTTCATTGAAAATAATGAATTTTATTCTAAATTCACTTCTTCAAAATATAACTCTTAACATAATTCATCGAGGAATGTCGATGTGGCGATTAGTTTCTAATGGTGGAAATTCATTATGTTGGGAAGAATACGGCAAATTTGTCCCTAATGAAGAAAAAACCAATGCAAAACAAATCCCTTCTTCATACACTAATAATCGTTTACCTTCTATGGTCAATCTTCTTCTTCAAGGTTTTTAGTATCATCCGAACTCACTTTCCTTATTATCTAAATCTCATTTCCTGCTATGAAGGTATTATATACATGAACATTTGATTGTATATCCTATATGTTGTATTAAGCTTCCTTGAATCTTCAAAAGAATATAAATGGAAATAGAGGCAGGGCAAGGTCACAATGGTCCGTAAAGGATTAGGCAAATCAGTTGTTTTAGAAAATTCGTCGATTCTAATAACTATGTCTGTTCAATCAAGTATGCATGTGTTCCAATTCGCGTTCGTTATACAGTTTCACTAAACTACCAATCTAAGTTCTATATTGATTGCGTTTTAGGCGAAACACATCGTACTGGGAGTTCATCTAATCAAGTTGTCTTCCATACTAAATATGGGGACTTATTCCTTGTATCCTCTAGAAGTTTAGCTTATAGCAAAAAAGTTATTGGAAGAGAGTGTCAACAACCCTACACCTGAGGGAAGATCTTTCGCTATTTCAATTGGTGTCTTCGAATGTGTAAGGACCCTTCTTGAGAATGAAGAAATAGGGAACTCATTCATCTTTATCCACTCTCATGTCACTTGGAATCCAAAAATAATAATTATATTATTGTTATTTATCGATGGTATTAGCTGGAATTATCTTCAAACTTTATTTATTATTCTGTCTGTAAGAATTTTTAAAAAAGCCTCTTTACTAGTTAGGGGTAAGGTTGCATATTATTGTTGTTATTTTATGTCTGTAAGAATTGTTAAACTTCTAATTAAAACCTTGTAGTACTGACCATATATCATAGCGTTTCCATAATTTTTTATAAATAATTATTTTACTGTTACTAAATATTAATGATGAAGATTGTTAACTTAAATTTATGATATTTTTATCCTATTAAATTTAAAATATTTAGTTCATAAATATTTTAATGTCCAAATTATATTTACTTTTCATATTTTAAATAACTTACCATGTGTTTTTCAACAATATGCTTTAAACGTTAAAAATAACTTCACAACAAAAGATATCTTAACTTAGATAGCTTATAGAAATATCAATTATAATTGCCCTTAACTACAATTATTAAATACACAAAATCATTACAAAATATCTTCCAAATATTTAATATTCGCTTTTGGTGATGAAACATATAATTGTTGTAATATCCTACCCATATTGCGACGAATAAAACAAATAATCACCATATGTGAAACCATCCGTGATGCTTTCAGAAGTCATCGCCAAATATTGGCGACAAAAGACAAACATCATCACAACAATTTAACATTCTGCGACAATTTCTTTTAACGTCGCTCAATATTATGTTTGTAAGAATTTTCTGCGATGATTACTTCAATTGTCACAAAAAAAGGATACGTACTTCGCAGCTTAACGTATTTTAGTCGCAACTTGTTGGAACTTTTTGCAACGCTTTGTTAGATATTTGGCATTTTTCAGATCCAACTTATTTTTTACTATTTTACCTTTTGTTTGCAGTTTATTATTTATCTTGTTTAAGCTAAAGACTTGGTCAAGTTTAATTGCTAAACTTTCTAGATCATGTAGTTGTTAGTTCCATATTTTTCTGATTTAATATTATCCACCTTTTGAATTTGAAGTGAATGTAGGTTAGGGAAGTTTGTTATCCTTTCCTGTATAAATTCTGCAGCTTCTATGAATAAAAATGCTTCATATTCTCTCTCGTATAGTTCTTGTTTTCCAACTTCGATTAGCATTATGTGTTTCTATTTTTTTCCAAAAGTGGTATTAGAGCTTTATTTGGTCTTATGGAACCTGCAGAAAAAAAATTTTGATCTAATTTTTTTATACCACAAAACCAACGTCTAAAATTTTTAACTATTGCAGCTATTTTGATCTAGTTTCAGTAGCTTACTTACTTATGTTTTAAACTTGTTATTGCTACTATTTTTAATATGTTTTTAAACAACTTTACAATAGCAACTTTCTCTTTTTTTCAACTTGTTTGTTGCTGTCTTTTGAACAATTTTTTAAACCTCTTTCAAACTTGTTTTAAACACTTTGCAGCAACATATGTACATCTATCTTTAAACCTTTCTTTTAAATCATAATCAAAATGTCCTCTAGTAGCATTGCTTTAAATCCTCCGGAAGTCTTCAATGGTGAAAAATATCAAATATGGTCAGTAAAAATGCAGTCTTATTTAGAGGCCTGATGCAATGTGTGGTAAATGCAAACAACTTGGGTACATTACTAACGTTTGTAAATTCAAGATCAAAGATTGTCAATCTCAACAAGCACAAACTGCAGATGAAGTTTACACACAGGAGGAGCAAATTTTTTAAAGCTTTGAAGAGTTTGTCACCAAAATGTCAAGGAGGAGTGTTAGATATTTGGCATTTTTTAGTTCCAACTTATTTTTTATTGTTTTACCTTTTGTTTACAGTTTATTATTTATCTTGTTTAAGCTAAAGACTTAGTCAAGTTTAGTTACTAAACTTTCTAGATCATGTAGCTGTTAGTTCCAGATTTTTTTGATTTAGTTTTATCCACCTTTTGAATTTGAAGTGACTATAGATTAGAGAAGTTTGTTATCCTTTCCTGTATAAATTCTGCAACTTCTATGAATAAAAAATTCTTACTATTTTTCATTCTTTGCTGCCATATTTTTCTCTCTCATATAGTTTTTGTTTTCCAACTTCGTTTAGCACTATGTATTTCTATTTTTTCCAACACGCTTCACCATAATTGATGTTAATTACATTGATCTCCCCAATATCTGCCAACGTTACTATTGTTCATCGCAAAATACTTAAGTTTAGGTGACGAAAGGATAAAAAGTCGTTAAAACCTATTATTATTGAGACGGTAACAAGTTATCTTCGTAAAATATTTTCCCTTTTCTGACGTTTTTGTTAAACATAGTAAAATCATTTACTTATGGTGATGAATGTGGAAGTCGTCTCCAATAAAAATGTAGCCAATACAGCAATCTGTTGTAGTGATTGATAACGGCCAATACACACAATTATAGAGCTCTTAGGGAATGATAAATGACTAAGTCTGGAGTATTTGAAAATTAAAGAGAACCCAAAAAAACACAGCAAAAGGGAAGGAAAAGACTAGAGACCAAGAAAGGGAAAGATTACAGAAATTCCACACACCCACTCTCTTCCACTTCTGCTGCATATAAGGACTGTCACTCAGTCCTTCAGCCTCCAAGGTAACTTTTTCACACACACACTATATCGCACCATAACCTACTATGCTTCATTCTTCTTATGATCGTGAGCCACCTTTGCACCATTGTCAGTCTCTTCTTGAGAGTTTGCCACCTATCCATCTTGGGACCACTATAATTTTTATCCTTCAGCATAACATTACCCTCCCCATCGAAATGGATCTTGTCCTTAAGATCAAAGTCAGGGCAGTCAAGTTGGAAAGTAGGTAAGTTTCCTATGTTGCTTCAGCCATGCCATCCCACTAAAATAAGATTTGAGGAACCCATTTTCCTTGAAGTTTGATTTGACGTGCATCTAGAATCTGCAATAGAGTAATTTGTAGCCCTTTTCTGTTGTCACCAAGGGCAGGGGAATATATTAAGCTTGAGGATCACCTTCATATTGTTTTAACAAAGAAACATGAAAACATAATATATTTTGTTGTTATTGACAATTCCAAACGATAAACAACAGGGCCTATCCTTTCAAGTATCTTAAATGGTTCAAAATAACTCATTCCTACCTTCTGGTTTCGCTGTAAATAGAGGGACACCTATCTATAAGGCTGCAGCTTGACAAAGATAAAATCTCCTACTAAAAATTGAACCTCCGTTCTTTTTCAATTGGCAAACTTCTCCATTCTAGCTTGGGCTCCTCTTAAGTTCTCTTTCATATCAACTAGGAGATTATCACGGGTAGCCAATTGTTGATTAATCTCAAAGTGAGTTGAAGGTGGATCTCTTCCATACAATATTTTGAAAGGAGTCATACCAATAGAGGTATAGAAGGAACTGTTATACCATAATTCTGCCCATGATAAAAATTCAACCCATTTGTCAGGATAGTCAGAGACAAAGCAGCGTAAATACATTTCCAAACACTTATTCAAAGCTTCAGAATGTCCATTTGTTTGTGGACGACAAGAAGAGCTCATATTGAGTGATGTGCCCTGCAATTTGAAAGTTTGCTGCTAAAAAGTGCTAGTAAAAACTTTATCCCTGTCAGTCACGATGGATTTTGGAATGCCATGTAACTTAACAATGTTACTTATGAACACTTCAGCTAATCGAGAGGTAGTATAATTAGCTTTTAAAGGAGTGAAATGAGCATATTTGGACAAACTATCAACTACTACCATAATAACATTATACCTCTTTGAATTTAGCAATCCAGTTATAAAGTCCATAGCAATATCTTCTTACACCTGATTTGGAATAGGAAGAGGGTAGAGTAGACCAATTGGACGTAGTTGTGAAGTTTTCGCTCGTTGGGATACGGAACATTGCTTCACAAAAGCTTTAATTTCCTGCCTCATTTTCTTCCAATAAAATTAATTTGCTATTCGAGCATGAGTTCGAATGAAGCCTGCATGACCACCTACTGGGTAGTATGGAACTCATAAAAGATCTAATTAATGATTTCCTATGCTTGTTCAAGAATAACCAGTACGCCACCATAATAACTCATCTTTCAATTGATACTGATGGAATAATTCTGGTTCTTGCGGTACTCTTACATTGATTGTTGTAAGTGGATAGATTGAACTGTTGAAGAATAATTCGTAGTTGCTAAGTTGTAGGGATTTTCTGTTTCCGAATAATCTGCACTATCTATTAGAGAAGAGTAGTGCAGTAGTGATTCCATTTTTTCCTCTGTGTTCTGTTTCATGTAAGCCTATTTAAAGGCTGTATCTATTCAATAAGAGATTCATTCGGTGATTAACTTTCTCATAGTACTTAGCTGTGAGTTTTTGTGTTTGATCCAACATTTGGTATCAGAGCCAGGTTCCGTGAGAAAGAGGAAAAGATGAGTGAGAGAATGGCAATAGGGAATGGGAGTGCAATGAGTGATACACGTCCTCTTATACCTATTTTCATAGGTGAAGGATACGAATTTTGGAGTATTCGTATGAAAACCCTGTTACGATCACAGGATTTGTGGGATTTTGTCGAAAGAGGATATGAAGATCCAGATGATGATGAAGTGAGACTGAAAGAAAACAGAAAGAAAGATGCCAAGGCTCTTGTAATCATCCAGCAAGCTGTGCATGATAGTATTTTTTCGAGGATTGCTTCTGCTACAACTTCCAAACAGGCTTGGTCAGTTCTTCAAAAGGAGTATCAGGGAGATTCTAAGGTAAAAGCGGTCAGGCTTCAATCTCTACGCAGGGATTTCGAAACTCTGTTGATGAAGAATGGTGAGACAGTAGCTGAATTTCTTTCCAGAACCATGGGTGTCGTAAGTCAGATGCGGTCCTATGGTGAGATAATTCATGATCAAACAATTGTTGAAAAGGTACTTAGAAGCTTAACTCCTAAATTTGATCATGTTGTGGCTGCAATAGAGGAATCAAAGGATCTTTCGAATTTTTCATTTGATGAATTAATGGGATCCTTACAAGCTCATGAAGTGCGAATTAATAGGACAGTGGAGCAGATTGAGGAAAAAGCTTTTCAGGTTAAAGACATACCCAATAGAGATGGAGAGACATCCGCATTTAGAGGGCGAGGAAGAGGCAGTCCTCGTGGACGTGGACGGAGTCGTGGCTATGGAAGAGGACGTGGTCGAAGTGAGGTCCAGTGTTATCAGTGTAAACAATATGGACACATAAGAGCTGATTGTTGGTATAACGATCAACAGGCAAATATTGTTGCAGAAACAGAGGAAGGAGAAGAAGATGAAGTGTCTAGATTATTCATGGCACATTCAGTGGACTCAAATCAATCTAAAAATCTTTGGTTTTTAGATAGCGGATGTTCAAATCACATGACTCCATCAAAACACATCTTCCAGGACATCGATGAGACTAACAAGCTAACCGTTCAGCTTGGTAATGACAAAGAAGTGAAGGTAGAAGGGAAAGGAACCATAAAGATTTTGATAGCTCAAGGAAAGTATAAGCTTCTCGATGATGTACAGTATGTGCCAGAACTAGGATATAATCTCTTGAGTGTTGGCCAATTAATATCCTCAGGTTATTCTCTCTTGTTTGATGACGGCAAATGCACAATTATGGATAAGAAATCAGGCCAAGTTCTAATGCATGTGTCCATGACAAAGAACAAGATGTTCCCACTTGATGTTTCAACAATGACTGGGTGTGCTCTTGTAGCTAAAGAAGAAGGTGACTCACAAATCTGGCACTTGAGATATGGACATCTCAATTTCAGGAGCTTGCAACTTCTCAACGAGAAAGGTATGGTTATTGGTTTACCAAAACTTGGAAATATTAAATTATGTGAAGGATGTATATATGGTAAACATGTTAGAAAATCCTTTCCTAGTAATGCATGGAGAGCGTCAAAGTGTCTTGAACTGATCCATGCTGATATATGTGGCCCAATGCAAACAAAGTCATTAGGTGGTAGCTTGTATTTTTTATTGTTTACTGATGATTTTAGTCGAATGTCTTGGGTATATTTTTTGGAAAATAAATCAGAGACTTTTGAAAGATTTAAACATTTTAAGGCTGAGGTGGAGAAGCAACAAGGAGTTTGTATCAAGAATCTCAGAACCGATAGAGGTGGAGAGTTTTTGTCTAATCAATTTAAGACATTCTGTGAAGAAGCTGGCATACATAGAGAACTAACAGCTCCATACACCCCTCAGCAAAATGGAGTGGCGGAAAGAAAAAATAGGACTATTGTGGAGATGGCTAGAAGCATGTTGAAATCGAAAAGTTTGTCTAATAAATTCTGGGCTGAAGCTGTCGCAAGTTCTGTGTATCTTCTCAATCTTGCTCCAACGAAGGCGGTTCTTGATCGAACACCATATGAAGCTTGGACAGGAAGGAAACCAACTGTAAGTCACTTGAGAATCTTTGGATGTGTTGCATATGCTTTAATAAATTCTCAATCTAGGCAAAAGCTCGATGAAAAATCACAAAAATGCATTTTTGTGGGTTACTGCACTCATTCTAAAGCGTATAGGTTATTCGATCCTTTTACAAGCAAAATTTTGATAAGAAGGGACGTAATCTTTGATGAAAATTCTACTTGGGTTGACGAGCAGAAGAAAGATGTTCAGGCAGAAATACATGGGATGCAATTAAATGAAAGTCAAGATTTGACAATCTCTCAAAATAATGGTTCTGCGAGTAGCTCTAGTACCAGCACAAACTCAGCAACGTCATCACCAAGTATACCATCAACTCCTCAAAGACATGTAACTCCATCTTCTTCTAGTTCGGACGAAACACCACCTCCAAGGGGATACAGGTCATTATCTCAACTCTTAGAAACATGTCAATTTGCGTTGAGTATCTATGATCCAAACACATATGAAGAAGCAGCTAAAAAAAGGGAGTGGCAGCAGGCAATGTTGGAAGAATTAAACAGTATAGAGAAAAATGAAACCTGGGAGTTGTGTGAATTACCTGCTGGAAAACAAGCCATAGGATTGAAATGGGTGTTCAAGACTAAGAGTGCATCAGATGGGAGTATTCAAAAATATAAAGCACGGCTGGTAGCGAAGGGTTACGCACAAAAACAAGGTATCGATTTTGACGAGACTTTTTCTCCTGTAGCACGTTTCGAAACAATACGAATTGTTCTAGCATTGGCAGCACAACTTCAATGGATAGTTTATCAATTTGATGTCAAATCGGCCTTCCTAAATGGAGATTTGACAGAAGAAGTTTATGTAGCTCAGCCTCAAGGATTTATTGTGAAAGGAAAAGAAGACAAGGTCTACAAGTTGAAGAAAGCATTATATGGCTTGAAACAGGCTCCGCGTGCGTGGTATAGCAAGATAGATGGATACTTTCAAGAGAATGGATATCTTAGAAGCAATCATGAACCAACTTTGTATGTAAAAAGGGAAGATACTAATGACTTTATTATTGTGTGTCTTTATGTTGATGATATTATCTATACAAGTTCTTCTAACAATTTATTGGTTGAATTCAAAACTGGTATGATGCATCAATTTGAAATGACAGATTTGGGTGTGTTACAATATTTTCTTGGCTTGGAGGTTCGACAGGAAGAAGGGGGGATATTTGTGTCTCAAGAAAAATATGCCAACGATTTGCTTAAGAAGTTTGGTATGGTGAACTGTAATTCTGCAGTCACACCTATGAACACCAATGAGAAATTGACACTTCAAGATGGAGAAGAATTTGCAGATCCTAAGATGTACAGAAGCTTGGTAGGAGGATTGATTTATCTTACACATACACGTCCAGATATAGCGTTTTCAGTTGGAGTAGTCTCACGATTCATGCAAACACCATCTAAGATGCATTTCGGCGCAGCCAAGAGAATTTTAAGGTATATTGCTGGTACAAGTGACTATGGTATTTGGTATGAAAGAAACCCCAACATCAGATTATATGGTTTTACGGACAGTGATTGGGCAAGCTCAATAGATGATAGAAGAAGTGTTTCTGCAAATGTCTTCATGCTGGGATCAGGTGTGATTACATGGAGTTCAAAGAAACAACCTACAGTAGCATTATCTACCACAGAAGCAGAGTACTTAGCAGCTACATCAGCAGCAGGTCAAGCAATCTGGTTGAGAAGGATTTTGGCAGAGTTGCATCATGAGCAGAGAGGTGCAACAACAATATTGTGTGACAATAAGTCAACAATCTTTATGACTAAGAATCCAGCTTATCACAGCAGAACCAAACATATTGACATAAGGTATCATTTCATTCGTGACCTTGTGGCAAATGAGGAAATTTCTTTGAAGTTTTGTGGCACTGAAGAACAACTCGCTGATATTCTTACCAAGTCATTGTCGAGAGAGCGATTTTGCTACTTAAGAAGAATGCTAGGTGTAAGCAACTTCGAATTACGGGGGCATGTTGAAGAATAATTCGTAGTTGCTAAGTTGTAGGGATTTTCTGTTTCCGAATAATCTGCACTATCTATTAGAGAAGAGTAGTGCAGTAGTGATTCCATTTTTTCCTCTGTGTTCTGTTTCATGTAAGCCTATTTAAAGGCTGTATCTATTCAATAAGAGATTCATTCGGTGATTAACTTTCTCATAGTACTTAGCTGTGAGTTTTTGTGTTTGATCCAACATGAACCACCTATTGTTTAATTTCCTCAAATAGTGTTGACTGAAACACAATGACAACCATATGAAAACTCCTGGAAAGAGCATCTACAACCTGATTTGTATTCCTAGGCTTATATTCGATAGTATAAGAATATCCTAATAATTTAGGAAGCCAAGCTTGTTGCTTCAGAGTTTGAATCACTTATTGATTCAAGTTTTTAAGGCTATGGTGGTCTATTTATATAACAAAGTGATTGCCAAATAAGTAATGACGAAACTTGGAAACAACCTCTGAGATAACATATAACTCTCTGGCATACACTGACTGTTTCTGTATGTGTGGGGAAAGTTTCTTTGAAAGATAAGCCACTGGTTTTCCTCCCTAAGACAAAACATCCCCAATGCCCAGTCTAGAAGCATCAGTCTCTAGCATAAAAGGCTTGGTAAAGTCAGGTAATACAAATATGGGTGCATCATTCAGTGCTTGTTTGAGATTCTCAACTGTTAACTGTGCATTTTCAGTCCATGAGAACTTATCTTTCTACAGTATATTAGTTAAAGGACCAGTAATGGTGGCATATTTATGGATGAAACGTCTATAGTAACCAGTTAATCCCAGAAAAGCTCTAATATGGGTCACATTGGTAGGTAGGAAACATTCTTTCAAAGCTTTAATTTTCTCAAGATATATTTCTACCCTTTGCCTAGATACGATATCACCTAAATATTCAATTTTATTTTTTCCAAACAGACATTTGGATAATTTAACATAAAGGTGTTGTTGCTTCTAACACCAGTCGTAAATGATCTAACTGCAGAACCCAACTGGAACTATAAAACAATATGTCATAAAAAACATAAGTACAAACTTTCGCAAATAAGGTAGGAATACCTCATACATAAAAGCATGCAAGGTTGCAGGCGCACTTATGAGGCCAAATGATATGACTCCATGATGGGTTCTAAATGTTGTCCTCTGCCTATCATCTGGTCACGCCAATATTTAGCGATACTCTGATCTGAGATTCTATAGTTTTAAAAATTGGACCGGATCGGTCAGTCTGACCGATTCGATCGGTAATCGGTTGGTTATTCGGTTCGGTTTAACTATAAAAATTTGTATGCAATTGAATTAGTTTGAATCGGTCAAAATCGGTCAATTAACCGGTCCGACCACTGGTTCATTCAATTTTTTTATTTTTTTATTTTTTAAAATATTTTTAATATTATTTATAATTAAATATAATTATTGTATAATTATGACGTAACACCAGTTCGATCGGTGGTTGAACCGATCGAATCAGTCAAACTGATAACTAGTAAAACCTCCAATCCGATGATTGATTCGAGTTTCAGAACATTGTGAAATCCAATTTGGAGAAAAAGTTTTGACCCATGTAATTCATATAGCAACTCATCCACGGCGGAAATTGGGTAGGAGTCCTTGATAGTAACAACGTCCAAAACCCTGTAGTCAGTGCAGAGCCTCCAGGTGCCATCTTTTTTCTTTACTAAAATTACTGGTGTAGAAAAAGGATTCGTATTGGGCTGTATAATTCCTTCGGACAACATTTATTTAACCAAGCGTTCTATCTCAACCCTCTGAGAAAAAAGATACCTCTCATCATATAGGCATGCTAATCCCCTGCAAGAACGAGGGATCTGGGCTCTTGATCTACCACGTCACTCTTGTTCCTTGAGCCCACTGATAAAATAATCGAAAATAACTTCCTCGTTAAGGCCATCAAATCGATTTTCTACGACCATGAACTGGGTGTAATAATCAGCTACTATCCCAATCTGTATCGGCTTGAACAATCGGGCCCGATGTGACTTAAACCTTGACGGTCCAAAATGCTCCTCAATGGCTTACGTGAGAGAGATCAGTGTAGGTATTAGGTTGGATTTCTGAAGCATCTGGAACTAGGGACTACATTGCCTTCAAAGTGGACAATGGCAACAGTCAACCGTTGTGCATCCGGTGTACTGTAGTATGGAAAAAATTGTTCAGCCAAAAAAATCCATGTGAGAGCAATCATTCCATCAAATCGTGGAAAATCAATCTTCATTTGCTTCGCCCGTAGGTTGTTGGAAAGAGCATCTGCTTAAACACTCTCTGTATTCTGCACCGAAGATCTTGCAACCTCTTTCATCCTAACTCGATTCATTGACTTGCTGAGTAGCTCCAAATTACTATGCATCGAGTCTAACATATTTTCCACTCTTTCCAACCTTTGTAGATTGACAGTGCCTCTTGCGTTAAGATCTGATGTGTCTTCAGAGTCTCTCTTAATATCTGCAGACATTTCCTTCGTACAAGTATTTTCTGCCATCGGTGATCAGCTCTCAATGAAAGTACCAATGAAATGCACCTGCAAATCAGAAATAAGCTACACACGATAACAAATATGGGGATAATGTTGTGCCTTTGTATTCAATTGATAACGGCCAATACACAAAATTACGGAGCTCTTAGGGAATGATAAATGAGTAAGAAAAACACAGAAAAGGGGAAGGAAAAGACTAGAAACCAAGAACAGGAGAGATTACACGAATTCCACACACCCACTCTTTTCCACTTCTTCTGCATATAAGGACTACCACTACAAGAAAAAGCATAATTTGCGACCGACCAATACCGACGGTATTGAGAACCGTTGGAAATACCGACCGAATCGATTGTTCGGTCGGTAAAGTTGGCTGACTGTTCAAATATAACGACCGACCATTATTCGGTCGGAGAACTTAAATAAGCGTTATTCACCGATCGAAAATTTGGTCGGTAATGGGGTCGGTAAAATCGACTGTCACTTAAAACCTACCATTCTCTTTTTTTCCTCTCCCCTGCGCAAACTTCCTCCTCCCTCCTTTCGCCGCACCTGCCGCCGTCTCCCTTGCTTTC
>JANZLX010000211.1:27713577-27738081 GCA_025531955.1 Erythroxylum orinocense
AGTTACAGAACTCAACTGAATAACCGTTTCTTTAAAGAATCAAGAAGCAGTTATCAAGAAGCAGTTGAAGACGAAGGCTATAAATATAGTCGGAGTCGAAGATTGCAAAGTTAGACAAAGTGAGAGAAGTTACAAAAGCTTAGCAATTTTTGTGAGAGATTATTATGCGAAACATCTAGAGCTATTTTTACTATAACAAGTTTGAAATACCTTTCAGTAGAAAGTAGTACAGATAGCCTGAAGAGGCTAAGTGTGAAAGAATACTGACTGTAAGAGACCTGAAGAGGCTCGGGAACAAAAGAATACTTGTAAAGCTTTGAGAGATAGTGAAATTTCATAAAGATATCTGAGGACTGGACGTAACCCACGGTTTAGGGTGAACCAATATAAAAATTCCGGTGTCGAAATCTCTCAATCCTCTACTCTTAATTTCTCTTATCTTTCAATTTTCAATTTTGCTGTTATACACAAGTTTACGAAAATTCTTTACGACTGTAATTTTTAGTAGTTCTTATGAAAAGAATAAGTTTCTTTTAACCAATTCGTTTACGAAGGGGATTAAACGAAAAGGGTTCACAATTCAACCCCCTCCCCCCCCCCTTCTTGTGTATTTGTATATCATTATTAAGTATTGTTTTAACATGTGATTCACTTCAGTTTCATCTTCATAGGAAAGCTCGTTCATCATTTCTGGTATTTGAGATTTTGCTTTCTCTTCTTAGCAGATTTCACTTTTGCAAATTTGGAATGCACGTAAAAATCGCCAGGGATATCTGGGACATGGGATACAGATAGTGTGAGATCACATTCCTCTGTTTGTTTAATATGCCCTGTCCCCTAATTCTTAGTTTGCCCAACAGTTGCAACTAGAGTCAGCATGTTGGCCCAATCCATCTGACAATGCTGCAAATATTGGTAGGTGAAATCATTGGCACAACTGTTTAGATTCTACATATTATTTGCATTGAAATTGTCAAGAATTGTCTTTCCCTGAGAAATATGTGGGACAACTTGTTTAGTCCTCAAACCAATTAGTTGATTACCATTGTCTTCAACAGCAATAACTACACCCCCAACACCATTAAGCATACCCGCAACAACACTAATAGTTTCATCCTCTGTAAGAAGACTATCTGTAACAACCTCAGATGTCCCAACCTGCAACTACACACACAATTCCTCACATCCCAGAAAAATGTTAGCATCACTATATTTGTCAAACACCTCACGGTTCAAAGGTTCCTACATAACACTACATTTTTCCAATCTAAAACTAACAGGGGACTTGACAAGAGGCATCTCTGAACAATCAACCATATTAAAATTCCCAACCCCCAACTGCACAGTTGGATCCTCACAAGACAGGGAATTATTGTCATCAACAGGATTAACGATCCCATCTTTTTGCAATGGTTCCAGTAGATTATTACTTACTATCTAGCCATCCTTGATCAACAGTGAAGAACCAACAGCAATCTCCATATGGGTCGACTCCTCTCCTTTGTCAAATATAACATGCTTCATCTTAGAATTAATCAACGGACTACCCTCCTTCTTTGAGGAAACATTACAAGAAACATCAGTGACTCTCACCGACTCCTTTTCCAAAACCTATCTAACTTCCTTGCTAAGGTCCTTTTGTCATCCCGAGTGAAGAACCCTACCTGTGAGAACCCATTTCCTCACAATGTTGTTCAGCTTCTAAGGATAGCTTATAGGAATCACCACTTTATCCATCTCTCCATTCTCACGTAGCTTAAGAATCAAAAGACTATCAAGCAGAACCGTACAATTAGGAATTTCTATACATAACTTCACATGTCATATCCTCCCTATAGAGGCAGTTTGCAAATCCATACAAACTAACTTATAAGGGAGCTAGTCTCAAAACTGATACTCGAACCATCCAGAACTCTATCGGAAGGTTGTGGAAATGAGCCCACATAGGGATGACCTCGAATAGGCTTCGGTCCATGTCCATTCTCGACCTCCACTCCTCCAAAAACAGCAATCGTTCATCGAATTGCCAAGAACCCTATTCAACTATATCCGACAAGCAAGAATTTTCCGTGAAGTTGAATAAAATAGAGCTATCTTACCTCAACGTGACCTTTTGTAGTCCCTTCTTCCCTTGCCTAGCTTTAGCTCATGCGTTAACAGCCGAGAAGGACGGTCTTTTGGACTAAAAGAAGCTGACAAGCATGGACAACCATGCTCTCGCTCCAGCCTTCAGAAGTTCAATTAGAAAAGTTAAGATCTTATCCTTCAGAACATTGTGGTAGTGATGTAAAGCCCTTTTGTTGTGTTATTCTCCAAGTTGGTGTTGGAACTTATCATCTAATAGCCTTCGTGTGAAAACTATCATCTAATTAACATCAAATACTTAGTTTATGGAACTTTGATTTATTTATTTACTTATCTTCTTTCTTATTTGTGTATTTATTTACTTATTTTATCTTTGATTTTTATTATTTACCTTGTTCTATGTTTATTTTATTAATTATTTATATGTATTTTCTATTTTATTTTATTATTATCTTTTATTTTTATTTTTATTTTATGATTAATTAACATTATATTATTATTTTAATATACATGTGCATTTTTTCATATAGATCTATCAAAAATAATCATTTTACCAGTCAGGAGTAAAGTTGTGTAATATTAAATCTTTTCAAACGCTTGGTATCACTGGAATTTCACTAAATTGTTGATGTTGTAATTATCATATGAAATGATTAATTTACTCAATATAACATTGTAGACAACATTCTAATTTTTCGTGACACCTCTTTGGATACTCTTTGGAAACCTAAATTTGGATTCATTAGTTCCTTTTCTTTTCCTCCGTTTTTATTCCTTCCTATCGGCACGCTATTCTTTCCGATGCTAATGGTGTTTGCCGACTCGTATATTAATATTTTCTGGCAAGCACTTGATGGCTGCAAAGATTCAACTTGCCGTGTTGATGGGAACTTCGTCGATTAAAAAATAAATAAATTCACACATTCTAATTTTGTCGAAATGCATGTTTAAAGGTCCAGAAATATAAAATTCGTGTTCATACCCTTATTTGTTTATCAACAAGGCGAAGAAATAACTTTTCCTATGCTATCTCATGGTTACAAAAGTCATACGTCTAGTTAGGTGATGAGGTATATAGACAATACAACAAGGTACTCAATCTACCTTTTTCTTTGTAGTATTGTTGTCATTGCTTACCTTCATTTCATTATTTGGTATGAACTTTTTGAAATAATAGGAATCTAACCTAAACTAGAGTTGACTTCTTTTGTTTCAATTTGACCTTAGTCGATTTGTTATACATCTCTGACTCTCGGAGCCATCTTTATTTACTATATAGGATCACTTTCCTGAAAATAACCTCAAGGATTGTGTAAAGTTGCAGCACAAAAATCTGGACCGTATCAGATGGTAAGAGACTCGCAAAACTTTCCTTAATTCCTTGCCCAAATTTGTTTTGGCGTATAACTAAAACAGCTTACAAGTTGCCTGGAAAGTTACAATAATGGTGGTGGGATTTTCTCATTCACGTCAACTGGAGATTGTTTTAATTTTCTTGGTAGATGTTTGATTAACTTTTTGAATATTTTATTGTGGTTGCTTTGGTACTAAGCTGGTTGTTTAGAATGTTTGGAACATTGACATTGGATTTGGTTTTAGTCATTAACACTTGTAAACAAACTTAAAGCCTTGAGAAAAGAAGGAGAAAAACATAGCTATTGTCACAAGATTATTCACACACAGATCAAATGTGAACCTTTCCTTAAAGGCTGCTTGGAGGAAAGAAAAGTTATTCCTACAGCTAAAGAGCAATAGCAGAATAAAATTCTCTGTT
Organism: Erythroxylum orinocense; assembly: GCA_025531955.1. Lineage (NCBI taxonomy): Eukaryota > Viridiplantae > Streptophyta > Magnoliopsida > Malpighiales > Erythroxylaceae > Erythroxylum > Erythroxylum orinocense. The sequence goes on from JANZLX010000211.1 coordinate 27,717,437, forward strand.
GGGTCAATGCATGTTTTGAAAAGGTTCCAGTTAGTCCACAAGAAAAACCATATCTGCAGACTTATATGTGCCTCTCTTGCCAACTTTACGAATAAAATAAGCTAATGCCAGTTCATGGTATTTCTTGAAACGTTTAGATCTCTATATTTTACTAAAACGATTATAAAAAAACAGCAGAAGAACATAGAAATTAAAATAGAAAATGGTTATAGATCAGTCTATGTATACAAAAGTAGGTTTGTCTAAAATAAGACAGCCATTGCATGCATTTAGTGCTAATTTTTTACTTGAGCACATTCGTATTTGATTTGTGTTCTTTTGAATTAAAATTAAATATTTGATTTCAGGGTCCTCCAAATATGTATGAAATGGAAGGTACAGAATTTATCGAATATGGAATCATCAACCTCTTTTCTCTGCCCGCAAGTGCTGTGGTGGAGTGGCTGAGGCTCCTCCTCCTTTAACCAAGGTCTCGGTTTCGAGTCTTGGGAATGGAGCCGCACTTATGAGGGAGAGCTTTGCCGCCTATATGGTCTAACCCGGCTCGAATCTGGATTAGTCGATTACCCGTGTGGCGTCGGATACCAAATGATTTAACCGAAAAAAAAAAACCTCTCTTCTCTTCTCTTTGTACTAATTAATCTTATTGAATAGTTGTCTTTTATGCTAAGTCAAAAAAACAACATAGCTAATATTTAGTCATACATTAAAAAGTCTTTCTACATAACGAGCCATAAAGGGCAATGAATTTTGACATTTATTGAGGAAAATGATCCAACATGCCATATTCTATATGATTGTGATTGCTAGAGCGTTAAAACATGACTTAGCAATCCTACATTCAAGGCCTGAATTGATAGTTGCCCTTGCCAATGCACTTGACGCTCCTATTGACAAGCCACTTGCTAAACGATGTCAGCCAATTCTAATCCAATCAAGAAAACAAGTACTAAACCTTTGCCCTACAAAAAAAAAAACCTTTGCCCTACAAAACAAAAATTGGGGTAAAAAGTCAAGACGAAGACTAATTAGGGATTCAATGTTTAACAACTACAAGAGATTTCAATTCTCAATTAATTCAGTCGGTCCGGCTTTGACCTTATGGTAAGTAAGCACCAAGTCATGAAAAGGACTCAGATGTTGCAATTATACATTTCTTTGTTTAACGATTCTCTCTACTTTCCTTATAATTTAGCTCAAGCACTTAGCACAATTGCTAATTAAATGTGCAAAAGCCTGCATTTAAATTTCCTAATGTGAAATTAATTATCAACTACGACTCCATCAAACATACAGCCGATTTTTTCAAGCATTTGGGTGGCTTTTATTGCAAGGAATTCACCCTTCCATGTTACTGTACATGACGTGTTATAGGATCCTTGAGAGCAGCCACATCGTGCCGAACCTGAAGAGAATATTACTGACATCATGGTCTAGCTACATGCAACTTGGTCTTGGGTATCAATGGTGATGAAACTAATATCGGAACTTGTCATAGCATGCAATGGACATGATCAAGCATGCTGAATCAGTAAAAAAGAACATCCCTACCTCGATACTCAGGTGCATGTCTGTATCAAAAGAATCACAAATACGGTCATATATCCAAGACAAGGAGTACATAAACAAGTATGGTTACTAAAGCCTTCAGAACTTGAGATACGTGTTCAATCCCTCCTTTATTCTAAGAACATATTTTCTCATAAATAATACTGTCTAGGTAATTTATTATTATGTGACAAAGAAATGATTTGTGGTATTTTTCTCTAAAAGATTACCTCTTTTCTTCCGGTATTTGAGAGAAAATTATTGACTGGTTGATACAGAAGTGACTGATTTTGAAAATTAGTCACTGACTAAGCTTAATGCTTGAGCTTGACCGAGGCCACCTAAGACTGACCTCGTCAATTCATTAGCATACATATCCAATATCTTGTCCTTTTGTAATATTCAAGCTTGACTCGCGCTTGGTTTGTCTTTCTTTCAATTAATAGTTTACGATATGCTTTGGTTTCAACAATATAATCAACTCCCTTGAAGAACCACTTGTATGAAGATATTTAGGTGGATTGTATGATCATTTGCATCGTTAAGTCATTTGCATCTTTAAGTGAGCCAAGATTCTCCCTTAATTTTATTTTCGCCTTATCTTATTTTATAAATTTTAGTCATTTATTTATATGAATTTGACGTAAATCTCGCATAAATAGATAACTGAGATTTATGACAAAATAGAATAGAGAGAATCTCATTCCTCTTCAAGCGTGTTTACGATAATATAAATATCTGAAATTTTATGACAGTGACAAAACTTAAAATATAAGGTAAATCGAAAAATATTGATATGTGCTTTTTGTCCATTAGAGCGCTTTTTGTTTTTAGTTTACTTAGATTAAAAATTAAAAATCGATCGAGGTCTACAAATCTACTTGAACTTATATAGGCCTAATGGCTACAAAAAAATTTTAATAACAAGCATTAGGTGGTATTGCATTTGTGATATTACAATAACTATAATATATATCATCACCATAACACTAATTACACATTGTTAGTTAAAATTTTGAATACATATAATCATTAGTTTAATACATTTAAATAAAATTAGTTTTCTAATTATTATATATTGATTTTTAATTTTATTATTAAAATAAAAATCGTTTATAAAAAATATTTTTTAATATTAATAATCAAAACTTATAACTAAGTTCGAAAATTTTTCAATTCTGAATATTGAAGCTAAAGTAGGCTGATGCTTTAGGAAGTAATAAACCCACCATATATAAGAGTGATAGGGAAAATGAATCCAGATCCTCTGTACAATATTACTCTGTTTTATTCTGTCTCATGAAATCTCAGCCATTTATTTTGCGGACCTTATGTGAGTTCCACATAAATAAATGCTAAGATTTATTGAATACAATAAGGCACTATAATAACCATAATATTAAATAGAGATCTGGATTAAAAGAAAATGCTTCAAATCTAATTCAGATTCGCACTTTTTCTGTTGCAATTGGAAGTACATGAGATAGGTTCATTATCACATGTGCCCTCAACAGTTACTTATTGTCATTGCAGACATTAAGATAACAATAAAAGGATGTAGTCATTTGAGATGCCCCTACAAACTGCTAGAGCCGAGCAAGTCATAGCCAAAAACGTCTAAAGCAACTTTCCAACTTATACCAAGGACTTTGAACAAACTTTTTAAATGGAAAACATAGAATTCTACCCATGTGTTAGAATCAAAAGGTATTGCAGATCTACTTTTTTACACATAACCATTAGGTGGAGTGCAATTCTGAGGTTTCTCACACTTTAGGGGTCCTGTAGAGCAGTCAGAAACAGGACATGACTGCCTGAAGATGCCAGCAGAAATGGACCCACCTGCAGCTAAACACTGGTCTGTCACTTAAAAATCCAACCTCCTCTGCAACAAAATTGACAGTAGTAATATTCCATCCTCAAACATCATACATTCATATCTGATGAGTTGCTTGTTAGTTGCAAATGGATATATGGGAAGTATAAAACAAGAGGTTGGTGATCAAAACAAAACTGAAAGTTGACAATTAACATGCAAGTCTCTTGGGTAAAATCATTAGGGTTATCATCATGAATTTCTGATACCAAATTTCCTCCTAGAACACATTTACACAAGTCCTGTGTACAGCAATGTTATTGTGGACCAAAGTACATGGAGTCTGTGAAAGATGAATCTTGCGGAATGCTTTGGAAGCAAGTCTCCAACTCGGAAACAAGTTGAGGATAAACCATAGAGCTTGTGTTTCCCCAGCTGGTGCTTTCCGTAGTAGTACTAGCTCCTGCACTGCTACTGTTAGCCACGTCCATTCCATAAAAACTCTCCAACCCTTCTAATTCCGGAGTTCTGTACGCCAATTCCTCTAGCTCTACTGTGCTAAGTCCTCCAAACATACTCAAAGATGATTCAGTAGAATTGTAGATGGTATTGTGCAATTGGGAAGATTTACTATCCATGGAGTTCAGGGGCGTAGCAGCGGAAGAAAGTATATCAACGGAGTTTGCATACAATTGATGATCTCGGGTACTGCATGATCCATCAAGAGTATGCTTAGAGGAGCTGATGTTTGATTCTTCAAGTTCATCAGAAAATCTTCCTCCGAGCTTAATCAAGAGGCTCCTAATATACTCTTGGTCCATGATTGAAGGTTCTTGGCTAGAATATATAGGTGGCATGACTGCAGGTAGCTCAGGCCAGTAAGGAGTTTCCAGATTTAGCACGCCAGGAGCAGCGAAACTCTGGCTTACTGTCTTCATCTCCTGCTTGACCGTTGCTCTTCGTGCTTGTTGCTCCTTTCGCTGTTTTCCCAGGAGCTTTTTCTTCAGCCTTGTATTCCAGTAGTTCTTTATATCATTATCAGTTCTTCCAGGCAACTGAGCAGCTATTATAGACCACCTATTTAAACATATTCAATCATTAAGATTAAGCCACTGAATTACCCTTCCTCATAAACCCCTTGAGTTCATGATTAAAGAATGTTAAACACATTTTTTAATTTACCTGCTTCCGATACTGATATAGAGACTGCAGATAATGTTGTCCTCTTCCTCTGAAAACCCTCCGTGTTTAATATTTGGACGGAGATAATTCAACCATCTAAGTCGACAACTCTTCCCACATCTCTTCAGTCCTATATATTACGTCCACTATAAAGTTGTGTTCCAAGCCAAAAGAAGAAGAAAAACTTGATAACTATTTTTGTTCTTACCTATCTTCTGAGGCAAAGCTATCCAGTTTCCGCCAGTTCCGTTCTGATCAATATAGGCCTTGAGTTTAGCATCTTCCTCCGGCGACCATGGTCCTTTCTTCACGTTGGCTTTGTCACAACAAGGAGCTCTACCCATGTTTGCTGTCTTTGTTTTTGTTAAAAAGTTAACAAGCTTAGCTTTTTCTTCTTTATCTCCTGACAATAATGAAACTGATACTGCTATATATAAGAGGGTAGCTAGAGAAGGAGAGACATGAAGATTTCAGTGAGGAGAAAGAAAACAGAAAAAGAAGAAACTTTATGAATAGAATAATGGAGGAATTGGAAATGCCAGAACAGTAGAGAAAGGTTTTTCCTACTTGTCCTTCTTAGTTCAGAATCTGCACCAGATATCCACCAAGTAATTTATATATTCCCACATCCACACCCATCAGACGGTTGGTTCTCATTCACAAACCATAATTTGATCATGACCGTGCAACTAGTAGACCAGGCTCCAAAGGCTAACTGGGTCTGGTGTGTGTATTACTTGACCAAACCATCATTGGTTGAATTGTTCTTCGTAATTATTATCATGTACGCAAGGTACAGAACGTCATAAATTGATAGTTGCATGTGTACTTCCTTTGGAACAATTCCTGGAAGCAAGAAATGTTCTCCCTTGTTGTAACACAATGTTGTTGTCATTCTGCTATATTAGGGTAATCACCTTTTGATTTTAATTGCATGAATTAAGTAGTGTGTAATAATTTATAAATTATATATTCTAAAATAAGTTTATGTAACTAATGTATTCAATCCAAACAAAATGTTTAGTCAAATGGTAGTTAAAGAGTTCAGATCCTTTATCTAATTTTTATGGTGTTTTATTGTGTCCAATGAATCTCAGTCATTCATTTATGCGGGCTTCACATTTATTTATGTGAAACCCACGTGAGATCCGCATAAATAAATGACTGAGATTTACTGGACATAATAAGAGACTATAAAATTAGACAGAAGATCTTGCTCCGTGGTTAAAAGCTCTAATCCCATCTTTAATACTTGAATTTCTTTTAAAATGTGACAAATTCAAAGTCAAAAACTTAATTACTCAAACCCATTTTACCTCGTTAAGAGAAATGTTCAACCCAAATAAGAGGCTTATTCAAATGGTTGTTGAGAACTCTAATTTCATCTTCAATGCTTAATTTTCCTTAATAAATACTGATCAATTTGTTAATTAATTGAAATTTTTTATTAATTAATAAATTTTTATAAATTAAAATAAATTAATTATTTTTTCTCTATTCGTCTATATTTTAAAATTTTTTATTTCATTCAATCTTTAATCTATTTTATGATAATTTAATACCGATTAAATTTTTTAATTCTTAATCTGCTTATCTTGCAAGTGATTGAAACATGCAACAAGAAGTTAAAAATGGAAACAATATGATTTACTAATATTTGATAATAAACAAAGAAGTCCACTGTCACATCCATTTGCGTCACTATGAAGACCTTGTGCTTTGTCTGTTTGCATAATACAATGATTTAAATATTTAATTTTCAGTATTTAAACAATGAATATTATAACTGTAAATCACATTAGAAAGTGAAACAGCTAATAATAATATTATAAATAATTGCTCTAGAAGCCAGCCGACTTGAGCTAGGTGGATAAATGTCAATGGCGGTTCTTTTATTATCTCTAATGGGGATTGATAGTGATTTTTCTTTTTCTTTTATATGATTATCCTAAGATTTGTTTGACAAAATATATTTTCTTAAATAATTTATTAAGTAAACTAAAAAAATTATAATTAAAAAAATACGATTTGAAAATATTTGACTAAATCAGCAATTCTTAAAAGGTTTAATTTAATAGTTAATTCTTTAATTTAGTAAAGGGCAAATCTCAATTTGTTCGACTTTTCACTTTGTAAGAGTTGGGAGAACGTCATTAATTATATAAATTTTTTTACAAATAATACTCAAGTTTGAGTTTTTTTGTCCATAAAAGAATAACCTTACTAATTATTTCAAAACCTACCCTTTTAACCCTTGAATTTAGTAAGAATTGAGTAGTCTAATCGAAAATTTCTTACGCTTAAATGTATGATACATTTATTTTTTTCGAGAAGGGAAAACTATATTTTGTTCAAATTTTATAAAGTTTGTCACAAAGTAAAACTTTAAGAAGTTTGACAAAATGTGGTTACTGTGTTTGTTTTGATCTAAATCTTTTTGGGATGAGCATAACGTTAAAGAGAAGTACACAAACTTGTTCAACAGGCAGAGGAGGAAATGGTCGTGTTGGTAGGCCACACGCTACCCTCAATCAGTCGATCCATCTCTTTCAAACTTACAATTCGATTAAACAAAACTTGAATTAGGGTAACTTTTAGACCTTGTTTACATTTCTTTTCTACGTTTGAAGGAGTCAACTTCAACAGAGATCTTTTCAAGAACACAGCTCGATCAACTCCCCCGCTTCTTCTCAAGGGATTTTTCTAAAGATGCCATTCTCGAGGTTCTTTTCTTCTCAAATTGTTATCTGTGGTCACATTAAAATAATTTTTTTCTTGTTCATTGTAGTGACCCATGCAACGTAATTCTGACCTAAACAGTGGGAGCATTTCTGTTATGAAAATGACATTTTCTTTTTATTTTATTTCATATTCACCGCATGAATGGCATTTTGTGCTTTGTTTGCTATTTCACAAATTTTCATAATTTACATCTAAGATAAATAAGATTTTTACATTATATTTAATAATATATGCGGTAAATATGACATAAAAATTTTTTATTGTCACGTCTTATTTACTCTTTAATCTGCATCATTTTTTTATTGACACATTTGTATATTGGCCTATCGAAAACAGCCTCCCTATTATATAAAGGATAAGATTACGTACTATCAGACCTTCTTAGAATCCGCTTCACCGCGAAACTTCAAACTTAGTATAATGATGATGATGATTTAATAATCATTTATTGCTATTGAGAATCATAATCAATAATAATTGTTGAGATTAATATATGACATATAATTATAAATTTTATGATATGAAAAATCAAATATAATTTTTTAAAACCAGTGAAGAAATTTATCATAGTTTATAATTTTGTCACGAAAAAAATTAAATGAGTCAATCATTAATTTTTTAAAAATTTTAAATTTGATACCATGTATTTAAATTACAATTGAAAAAGTATTATTCATAATCTTATCTTCTGCATTAAATTTTAGAGAAATTTTCTATTTATAATTTATATAACATTTTATTATTTTTAAATTTTTCGTGGAATTGTCATCCCTATTTATTCCCATCTTCTTTGATGGTGATGTATGTAGTAAAGCCTCGAATTGAAATCCCTTGAAAGACCTGGAGACTCCAGTCTTTCTAAACTAGCCTGTGTCAGCCTCATAACCTGTTTGATGGACACAGGAGAGGGATGCTCAGCTTCAAAATATCTTTCAAAATTTAATAATTGTCTTAAAAAAATTTTAATCAACTAGTTAATTGGATGCGACGTGTCTTTTGACTTCGTAATGAGATTTGCTGGCCACTTATAGCAGAGGACGTTGAACTCACTTGAATAAACCATATTAGAGATATGAAATACGATATATAGTTTATGGAAATCACGATATTGAGTTTGCTTGTGGAGCTTATTTGATTTTGACTTGAATTTTGCCAATTATGATCAAATGTTTGAGTTAAAAATTTGCATCAGCTTTGGAAAGTATCTTTATGCTTGATTGTATCAAACATTTGATCACTAATCACACTACAAGACCAACTCATATTGACCAGGTGCTTTGGGGATAAACACAGAGAAGCATTCCAGGGACTTGACTGATAGAAAGCAAATCTTCTTTTAAGAAGAAATCGATGTATGTGAATGTGACCTTTAATGGCTCAAACTTTTTGATACCCTCCATAAAAAGCAAGTCATCAAACGCGTTTTCACTACTTTCTGAGTTATTGGGATTTTCATAGTTTAAAGCTTTTGGTTAGAATGAAAAGAAAAGGTACACAATGTCAAAACTACAAAGGAGTCAAAAACACATATGAACCCAGTTAGGTCTACAACAGGTTCATACGTCATAACATGTCACCTTACAGAATTTCAATATAAATCTTTAGAATTGTGAATACCAATTCAAATTAAACTTAGTTTATATTATCACGTTTATTTTTTTCATTAATTCTGTAAGAGTTAGGGACAATTTTAGAAATTATTATCTACAAAAAAGTGTAATTTTGATTTTCTGTGAATTTTGTGGTATTCTAGAGTATAGAATAAAAAACGTTAATTTTTTGTAATTTGGATCAGTATTATAAAATTTAGCGAATTTTGAAATTTTTTATAATGTTGGTATCATTTTTAATGTATTCTTTTTATCATTTTGTATAATTTATTCCTTTTAGGAACAATAATTTTGTCTAGAGTTTTTTAAATAAACCCAAAATTTGTCATATTAATCAAAGTTTACAAAACCAAACCAAAAGTTAAAATAGTAAGACAGAGAGATTTAAAGTTTAAAAAACTCGACCGAAATTAAACTGTCATAAAATTGACTAAAAATTGATTAAAAATAAAAATAACAAAAATTATTTATTGAAAATTTTGAATTTTAATTAAAAATCAATCAATTAATTTTAGATTATAAAAATTTGTAATTTATAAAATTGATTAATTGGTTAATAAATTCATAAATTTTATCAACAATAGTTATAAAAATAAAAACTAAATTAAAAAGTTATTAATAATTTAAATTTTTATAATTAAACTGATTAAATTTTTAAATCATTGCTTATAATTGCAACTTCTCGAATAAAAAAGCTTGCCCTCTCAACTGAATTTTGCATTTCATTCACAAATTTGTTTCAAAATTAAACATTTAATTCAACTTTAGTAAACTTAAATACTATAGAAATTCATTGCATTAGAAGTTTAAGATCACTCTGTTAAAAAGTTAAGAGGGATTAATTAAATACGTAGGTATACATAGGTCAAACTTGCGACTTCGGCTGATCCGCGTACTCTTTTGGTCATAAAGCAAACATGTGCTCCTAAAAGAGATCTTTCAACTACATAAAATCCATGACACATTCTTGCATTGTCAAACTGAACATAACGTTGAGGATATGCTACAGAGTGCTAAACATCAAAGGACAAAACAAAGAAAGCAAGCTAAAGCAACATATTTTAACTGCCTAACATGCTTGGATAGAAGTTTTAGCAAGCTAAAATGCAAACTACTGTTGTTGACTTGGGCATGCCTAACTCAGCTCCATAGTCCAATTCATCTTATCCTCTATAAGACCCATTTGTAGTCTGGTAAGCACATTGTAGAGTTGCTTCGATACGGCACCGACACCATCTTCTCCAAATGATACCCTGCATAAGGAGAAAAAGTTGCACACGCAACATCAATTCAAAAAACTCAGTACCAACAGGAGATATGACATTTGATAGGCTATTTCTGGTAGCAGGACTATATTGTAAGAGCTTATATCTTGACTCAACTTGATACAAACAGTTATATTTATAGATAGGAGGTTATGTCCGGCGTCACCTTTTACCCATGTAAGTTATGCTTCCAACTGGTGATACAACCACAGCTGTCCCAGTGCAGAAAACTTCATCAGCATCAAGCAGCTCGTGAATAGTTACAGATCGTTCCTCAACCTGCATGTATCACGTGAACACATTAAGAATTGATTAGCAAATACTGCCCATTTCACAAACTAGATGTTGCACCTAAAATGGAGCCATTCAATGTCCTGTCAAGCATACATTCAATGTGTGCCTGTGAACTGTGAAAGTAAATGCTACACAACAGTGTGCTTTGCTAACTGCTAGAAAGCTGTTATATATGATCATTCTGTACAGCAATAGCAAGACTGATTCACATTTATTGAGGTCAAGATCAGAGCCCCCAATGGGGAATTTAAAAAAAAATGCTAGCAGAAAATATGAAGGAAAATCTAGAACACCTATCTGAACATGAAGAAGCAAATGTTTACAACAGAAAAACATGATGGAGGTGGCTTAGTTCTTATTTATCAGCAATACTGAACAGTGACCAAAGAGCACCACAGCTTATAGCAGAAAAGTGTTTCAAAGTCTTGCAGCGATTAAGAAAAAGAGGCAATGCATATTTTACTATAGTAATACTCAGCATTAATTTCAGTTTTTTTTTTCCAAAAAACATGTCATTCAGATTCAGTGCATGAACCTCTGTATCTAAAAGTAAAAAGATTCAGTCCAATCCTGCAGCATACGATTGTCCAAGTTAAACTTTACAGGAAAGGAGAGGAGGAGCTTAACAATTTTGTGTCAAATATACTTGTGCAGGTTCAGACATTTAACAAGTTAACATCAGGTTCACCAAAGAATCAACAAAGGGTACTGTTTATGAAATGAAATTGCTGTATAAAACATAAAATTTGCTCTTTATCACCATATTCCGATCTTAGCCACATTGTCAGTTTGTCACTAATTGCCATGGGCAGGATGCCAACATCTAAGAAAAACATAGACATTAAACATCCAATGTCTGAAAAATTTTACAGCAACAATAAGGTACCTGAAACCCTTCACTTCGAGCAACATCAATAATGCTCTTTCTGGTAATACCAGGTAAAATTGTCCCTTTTATTGCAGGAGTAGAAATAACATTACCCTAACAGCAGAGCATATAAAAACATGTTAGCTGCAATCACTATTAATAAGGTACCGTATTGGAGGAAAGCAATGACACAAGCTATTGTTAGCGGTAATTTAGATTAGCAGGAATGGTACAAGCTGTGGTTCTTAATGTCATCATCAAATCTCACTGCATCATTCAAAATCCCAGATAGCTAGTTATCGGTAGCACTCTGCATTTACAAGATAATAAGCAATAATGATAGCTCATACTCGTCAAATAGTGAGTTGGAAGCATAATTAACGACTAAACAATGATGCCCCAAACTTGAGACTTCACAATTCAGGTCCTGCAGATCCATGATAGTGCCGACAAGTTAGAAGTTTACGATTTACTGCATATTTCCTCATGGAAGTCAATGGTGAATTTTGTTATTAGCAGCTCCATGTACGTTCTTTCAGTTAGTAGGGCTGTGACACTCCAAATAAACAAGATACTAAGCAAATGCATATTAGTTTTGCAAACGAAAAGTTGACATTGGTATGCTATAAATCAAATTCCTAACAAAGAACCAGAAGCTAATTCCTTGGATTACCTTCACAACAAAAATGTTGCAAGAGGAAACCTCCTCCAAATATTTTTTATGAACACAGTCAAGATATAGAACATCAGAAAATCCTTTGGCTTTTGCAACGGATTGAGCCTTGAGAACCTAGAAACAACAATTTGATACACACAAAGAGCAACATCAGCAAATAGAAATAATTATCAAAAAGAATATAGGCAATGTAAAGAGCAACCCAAATATTCACATTTATGCACTATAATACTACTTCATACTAGGGCCATAAAAAGTCCGAAATCCATTTAAGTACTCACAGCAGCATAGTTTCCAATGGTCTTCACGCCTCCAGTACCACCAGGAGTTGCTCGATGTAGTTCATGCTCAACAATCAAATGGATTGGCGCAACACCTTCCTGAATAAATGTGTAAAAAGTATAACTTTGCATAAAAAAATTATCTTGCATCATCAACCTTTTATGGTGTCACAAGATAGACATTAACAAAACCTCTCAAGAATGTCAACTATTTACACTCTAGTCTAAGCATAAGAAAACAAATAGAAACTTCTGCAGACAATGATTGGCCAACCACAAAGAGCATATTTTGCAGTTCAAGAAAGAATAATCATATCAACAAAACATTTTATATCCTCAAAGAGAATATAAACTCAACAGTAAAGAAAAGGGTTACAAGGTGGAAGGTTTATCCATTGCTGGAGACTATACCAACATGGGGAAACAATATTTCTGAAATGTCATCAATAGATTTCAATGCCAAAGTGAAAAAACACAATAATTCAATGTTGCAACCACAACTCAATCATATTTAATGCTCAAATATGAAACAAACCTTAAAATAGTTTCCCACAGGTGAAACATAGATCAAAAACGTGTACTCAGGAGCAGGTGCAAGACCAAGAACAGCTCCACTCCCCATTAATAACGGCCTGATATACAATGAACCTTTACCCGAAGGAGGAACCTGAAATTAAAGGTCAAAATTCAGTGAACCTGAAATTAAGGGTCAAAATTCAGTAAACATATTACTTGTAGGATAAACCTTTACAATGCATGGAATAGAAGCATTACCCAACGTTTATTTGCCAAAACAGTTGCCTTCACAGCTTCCACAAACTGCTCAACAGTTGGTGACGGCATGCACATCCTCTCTGCACCCTCTATCATCCGCAGTGCATTTTCCTCAGGACGAAACAGTAGAATCTTACCATCTTCTTTTCGATAGGCTTTAAGACCTTCAAATAATCCCTGAATTTAAATAATACAAGAAGAGAAAGTGGAACCATAATAGGTACCAATTTGCTACAAAAAAAAAGGTATTAAATGTACTAGCATTGATAACTGAATCTGGACTCGCACATAATATCTTACTGTTAAGATTTCTAACATATGGTTGTAACGGAAAGCTCATTCAGGGTACGCTTCGGATATTAGAATTGGATGAGAAACAAAAGATAACCCCTGATTGCTTCAAAATTTTCCTTGACATGTTAAAGAAGTATATCCTTCCTAATTGCGACTCGTTAACAATGAAAATATGCAACTTGACTGAAATGAGGCTGTTAAGTTTGTCTACTTTTAAGATTAGGAGGAAGAAGGGGTACCAGAAATCAAACACACAACTTGCTCTTTTTAAGTTTCCTGCAAACTTGTACTGCACTGTTTATACCAATTAGATTATATTCCATTTCAAAGCTGCATAATGTGTATGCTAACAAAATGAAAATGACCTATGTGGGAAGAAGGAAAAAGGTATTATAACTGACAGAATAACCAAGCTGCGCCAATTATTAACAACAACAGTATGCAGCAAGTATCTCTTATATTATTGCCAACACCAAATATCTAACGAATCATAGTATTAATAAGACGTGAAGAAAACGAAACTGTGAAATCAGCAATACCTTACCTGACCATAATTTAGAACTCCTGCCGAGGGGTTCAATTCAATGTTCCCAAAACGTTGCAATTCACCTCTGGAAAAGTTTCCACCTTTAACGCACTTCATTGTGTACATATAATCAGTGGGAACATAAGAGAAGCCAAGGCTGTCCCAATCTATGTCAGCCAAGACCAACGTTTCACTATATAAAACCAAAACGAAAGAAAAAGGGAGTTAGAAAAACCAGATAGTAATCAACTTAACAAAGCAGATACACAAGATGTCCAGAAAAGGATATCCTTTCCAGTCGCCTCCTTCACATTTGTTATGAAAAGACATGAATTGATCATCACTGATCATGACCTTCACAAGCAGAAATGAGTAGACCCAGAAGATGGATTTTCCAGAATTTGCAAAAAAAAGCACGATCCTAAGCCACAAGATCCTATCCGGGCAATGCAAGTGCCAACAAATGACAATAACAATAAAACAGTTTCTCAACGAAAGTCACAGACCTGTAGTTTCCAGACAATACGGCATCCCGACTGAAAGGAGATACAGCTGTTGAAACATTACCGGGCTGGAACGGCCTCTGAACCTGCGAACAAAACGAGAACAGAAACACACTATTAAATAAGCAATCACAACTTAGTGACATGACGAAAGAACAAAAGCAGAAATTACCTGGAGAGACAGAGAAGAAGGAGAGCAATGGAGCATGTGGTCGGAGGAGAAAGGGAGGAGAGAACAAGCAGTGGGACGCGAGGGACAAAGGAGGTAATTGTGGTGGAGACCACCACCTATGGCGGCGCTTCTCTCCATTATACGACTTATCCGCGGTTACCCTCTCTTCGCCGCCGGTGAAAATAAATGAAGGGAGGCTGAGGCGGAGGTCACTCACTGTGCTTCAAAGCTCTTTGTGTTTTTTTCGGTGCGCTTTAAACCTAGATTTGTGTCGTTTGACTATTCAAAGTTTTGACGAGTTTGTTTGGCTTGAAAAGGCGCACACGTGTGTGTAGTAGGCACTTCTCGGCAATGGGTGTCTTGTCTTCCTTTCATAACAGGTATGTATATAAACGTCAAAATTTATAATAATAATAATTATTATTATTACAATAATAATAATAATAAGTATAAATTTATAATAATAATAATAACAATTACAATAATTATTAATATTAATTATTATTATTATTATTACAAAATTTATAACAATAGTTACCAATACTTACTACAATAATTAATAATATTACTATCATTAACTATAATAATGTAATTAATTTCTTCTAATATATTTCATAATAAAAATAATAACAATAATAAATTTTAACTATAATAGGTGCAAAATTTATAATAATAATAATAATAATAACAATAATAATCATGCAACTGAAATTTTATTAAAATTATAAGTTAATAATAACATAATTAAAAATTATAAAATAAATATTGATACAATTATAAAATAATCAATAAATTACATCTTCCAAATATATTATACTGTAAGAGCATTTCTATCATTAACACTATTTTTTGTTCTATTCCTTACAACCAAACACATTTCTATCTTTAAGATAAAGACAATTTTCTTTATTATGTCCACCGTAATCATACATCTCAGTGTCTCTAATTCTTATTTTATTCCGTCTTGATCTGTTTCATTTTGTTATATTCCATCCCGTCCTGTCTTTACGTATTAAAGACGCCATACGAACAGACGAGTGACAGACGGAAACGGGAAAGAAAGAACAATTTTGTATTCTTATCCAACTCATGACGGCTTGACACGTCAACAAGTAAGCTTTTACCAAACTGGAGGTGTTGTAACGTCAGCTTATCGGGGAAAACTATAAAAGACAAGCCACGCTTTCATCAGAAAACTCTTTGTAACTAAACTAACTTCCGCTACTTTGTTACATTAAGATAAGCGTACTTATCAAACTAACACCGCTGGCCATACTAAGGTAACACCAGTAATCATCACCCCAAAGATCACCACAAAAACACGTCAGTATGAGTTGGAATCTGTACAATATATGTGGCTGTGGTCAGCTCATACTGGGCAGAAGAAGGGATCAGATTTATCTGTTCTCAAAACCCTATTCCGCACAGGATTTTAGAAACAGGTGACCTATGATCCCAAAACCTGACACACACTGAGTTAATTTGGTTACATATTGAGACTATAGACTCCAAGAAGTCAGTAGGCACAACTAATGAGCCGCCCTAAAAGTAGTTCATACTTCCAGCAACCTAGACCTACTAGGCTGCTGCTTGACTGCATATAGCTAGAGTTGACTTAGAGGTCATCTATTTACTGCAACTGCAAGCAACATCTACAACTTCTGTTTAGACCTTGTCCTTGCTCCGACATTATCAACAACCTTGCCAACAGGACCATCGGGATCCTCGATTGCCTTGTTGAGTTCATCTTTTTGAGACTGCAAAACAGAAATGCTAAAGTTCATAGTGCGCAAATGGAGGAAGAAAGAGTTGTTCCGATTGACCAAAAAAGAGAAAATGCAGATATGAAGAAAACCAAGAACTAAGAATCTCCCATCCTAATAACCCCAGGCAATTGAGCATATTAAACTGGAACATGTTCTCAGATACCAAAGGTTCCAGCAGCATAAAATAAAGATGAAGACCAACAAGAAAATCTCATTCAATAGAAAGTTGAAATATTAAAGGTAAATTTCCGTCAGCTAAAATTTCAAGATCAGGAAACCAGTTGTTCCATCATTGGAGGAAAAGAATACATGCGTTTGACATCTTCATAAAAACATTCAACGCAATGTAAACAGTGACACTGGATATATTAAACTTACCTGAGAATGCCCACTAGTGTGTTCAACACTTTTCTGAAGCACCTCTTCAGAAACTTTCGATGCTTCCATACCAAATAAACCCTAAATGACAGCGTGACAAGTAATTTCCCACGTTTCTTGAAGTTGCATTACCATTTGTTTCTCCATCGTCAGTAATATCTTCTATAGGTATCTGTTCAGACTGTTGATGGAACTCTGGGACATCTTGACCGGAAACATTCCGTAGTTCAGTTATGGCACAAGCTTCTGGAATCTTGATGAATTTGTCAACAACCAATACATTGGTATCTTCAGCATCACCTGTAGTTTCTTTCTGATGAATTTGATCATCCAGTATATTTTCCTGGGTACTGTTGTCTATGGCCACATCAGACGAATCTACAGTAACTTTTTTAAGCGGCATCTTTTTTTTATTCTTCTTTTGTTGTTCAGGCAGTGAACTGACCGAAGCAGAGTCCACTCTTCTTTTTCTTCCATGCTGAATTTGTTCTTCGGTGATCAATGCAGTCGTCATCTCATTCACATCTTTGATTTGAGATTCTCTCGAACATACCCCCTTGGCAATTTCATCTTCTCGTGGCACTTCAAGTGTCACCTTTGGTTCAGAAAAGACATGTCGCTCTATCTTGCCAAAATCTTCCGATGACTTGGACTTATACAAACGATATCCATTGGAGGAATCCAAATTGTCAGCAGATTTAGCCACCTGTACAAGTTCAGGTATCAGAGACTTCCCATCACCTGTAGACTTCTCAGAAGAACTTTTGAATATCAAATTAGAGCACCGTTTTATCCAAGAGGGACGTGCAGAGTTAAATGACGAATTTACAGAAGATTTTTGTTTCAAGTGCGAATCCGGTCCGCCTCCATTACTACCGAAGTACATCCTTTCATTTGAAATTAAACAAGTATCTTGGTTTAGAGAAGTATTGTAATTCAAGCCTTTCATGGACAAAAGTTTCCGCTGGCTAGTTTCTATATTCGATAGCTTCATCTCAGCCACTTCCATGTTGTCCAAGGCCAGTTTCAGATCTTCCAGCTTGTTTAGGTATTCCACCTGAGCACCAACCTCTTCTCTCTCTACACGTAACAATTCCCTCTGTTTTTCTAATTTCTCAGTCTGATCTTTAAGTTCTTCAATCGACTTATTAAGCACACTCCATTCTCTGTCCCTTTGCTCCCTCTCAAAGTTTACCTCCATTCTTGCATTACCAAGCTTCTTCATTTCCAAAGCAACCTGCTCCAACTCTTGAAAAGCTTGTTCTCTTAGAGAGTTTATGAGGTGAAGTTCATTACTCTTTTCTATCTCGAAGGCTCTCTCTTCATCTCTTAAATAGCTCTCCACCTCTTCTCGCCGTTTCACAACACTGTTCTCCAGCTCTTTTTTCTGCATCTCAATGCCCTTCAAGAAATCTTCATGTTCCTTCTGTATTTTGTTGAACCACTCACAACGCTCCTCTAGCATCTTATTCATGAACTCTTCCCGATCCCGATTAAATGACTCCACGCCACACTTATGCTGATGCCGCATTGCTTCCTTTTCTTGTTTTAAATTTCCACGCTCATCCCTGAGTAACCGAGAAATGGCCTCTCTCTCCTTGTCCAAATGTTCCGCTTGCTTCCTTAATTCTTCTCTTTTCTCATCAATCAACTCCCACTCAGCTTCAAACTTAGCCTTCTCTACCTTCAATCTGTCTTCTTCAGCCATAAGTTCCAATTTTTGAGTCCTGACAACATCAACCTCTTCTTTAAGTTTCATCTCCAAAGCAGACAGTTCATCTGTTTCACTTTTCATCGTTTCTAGCTTCTCCTTTGCACAGTTAACTTGTTTCATTTTGTCGTCCAAAGCAGCCAACGATTTCTGAAGTTCCAACTTCATCTTGTTATTTTCTTCTTTTTCATGCTCTAAAAGTGATCTCATTGACTCATGATCCTCCTGGGCAACATTTAGGCTTCTTTCTTTATCAACTAGATTATTCATCTTCTCCTTCACATCCTTCTCCTTATCCTCCAATGCCCTTGACAGAACTTCCAAGTCGTGTTCTTTTTCCAACAGCAGATCTTCCCGCTGATGTAGATCAATTTCCCTCAATTCCCAGGCTCGCCTCTTTGCCTGAATTTCATCTTCCACCAACTTGCGTCTCATCTCCAACTCAGACTCAAACTCCAATCTCTTTGTTCTCAGAAAAGCCTCCGGATTAGCAATAACATTTTGCATTTCAACCTGCATTTTCATGCGGAAAATATAAATGAGAAGGAAAATAGTAGAGAAAGAGAAGAAGGATATGAAGAATAAAATAAAAGAAATTAAGACTAAAAAAAAACTCACAAATTCCTTGCTTTCAAGCTTTTCTTGTAGAACAAGTAGCTCTTGCTCTCTCTTGTTTAGCAAACATTCTTTGTGAATAACAACCTGCACATAGGTAAAAGTAAGAAAAGTAAGTAATGCCTCCAAGAAAGAAGGGTACATCAATGTAACAACAGTTAAGGCCAACATGAAAACTAAAGATCCCAACCTCCTCTCTTTGGGAGAAGGAAGCCCCTGTCAGATCCATTTTCAACTTCTCTTCATTTAGGGATCTAAATTCCTGTTCAATACTTTTTCTTTTGGCCTCCAACTCCCTTTCAAGTTTTTTCAGCTCTTCAGTTTTACTAGCAACATACTCATCCCGCTGATTCAGTAAAGCTTGTCCATCGAGCAGACGATCATGCTCCTGCTGGAGCACTCCTCTTCTGTCACTCAATGATTGTCTCTCAAGAGAGATCTCTCTCTCTTTGGCATCACAGTTAGATCATTAAGGGAACAAAAATAAGCAAGCTCAAGTTAACAAACTTTTGCTCCAGTAAACAGTTGGGGGCTTCAGAATTATGAAAAACAGCACTGCCACCAGGGTTAGACTTATTTAGCTATTCACGAGTTTAGAAGGTTTCACATGGACAACTTTATTGCCTACTTATTTTTCCACATAAGAAATAAGAGCAACACAGAAGTTTAAAATAACATAACCGTTGCAAAAGCAACTTACCACACAGGATTCTTAGCTTCGATGAAGCACATTATATATGCTTCAGTTAAAAGTTAAATCGTAAGATTACCTACAGTTAATTACTTACCCAGATCTGAATTCATTGCTCTGCCTCCTCAGATCATTCTCACGTGCTTCAACTTCTTGGAGCGTTCTTTCTGCCGCACGATGATGGCGACTAGCTTCTGCTTGCAAAGCTTCTGCAGCATGCAGTTTGCTGTCGACCTCCACGAACTTTTTCTGGGCATCTTCAACCATTTTGTGTGCTTCAGACAATTTACATTCAGCCGTAACCTTGTTTTCAGCAACTTCTGCACGCATTTCATGCAATGCCTTTTCCATCTACAAGAACCCACAACTAAAGGCTCATTCAAACAATAAAAAGAGCATAAACAAAGGTGAAAACTACCAAATGAAAACCTTACACTTGCTATACACTCTTTATCAACTCCTAAAGCTTTTCTTAGGCCATCTTCTCGTTTCTTTGCTTCAGCAAGGGAAGATAAGTGTGCAGCTCGATCACGCTTATACAATAACTCAGTAGCCTCAGCAGAAGTTTTGATTTGCTCATGTTTAGAAGCTAGCGCGTTTCTTTCCAATATGAGGACACCCATGTGGTGTTGAAGATCATAAATCTAAACGAAATTCAATTATTCAAACATGTACAAAGGAAAAAAAAAACACTATATGGAAGTGGCTAAAGCGCAATCCACACAAGCGTAAGAATAATACACCAATCAACATTTCAGAACTAACCCTTAGCTCCCAGATGTATACAAACTCAAATTTCAAAATATAACCAATAAAAAGAAATCTTTCTTTATTTCCTTTTTTTTCGGTTAATAGAAAATGCCAATACCCACACAATCAATAACAAGAACTAGTAAAATCATAAGAAAACGCTTAAAACAAACCAACCTCAGC
>JANZLX010000211.1:27738181-27750556 GCA_025531955.1 Erythroxylum orinocense
CAATCAATAACAAGAACTAGTAAAATCATAAGAAAACGCTTAAAACAAACCAACCTCAGCTTCGAGTTTCGCAATATGAGATATAAGAGCAGCCTTGTCTCTCCTCTTGATTGATTCTTCATCAAAACCCGCCTCTTTAAGTCGCTTCCAGATAGACTCGTCGGTCAGAGGGGTTCGCAAGACCTTAGCACCAGGCTTCAGCGACAAATTCCCATGCATCATCCGGCTCGCCATTTCCGATCACCCAAAACCCTGAATCCCACGATCAACACTTCTCTTCTTGGCTTTTTGAGTTCATTTTCCCCCTCTTCCTATTA
Organism: Erythroxylum orinocense; assembly: GCA_025531955.1. Lineage (NCBI taxonomy): Eukaryota > Viridiplantae > Streptophyta > Magnoliopsida > Malpighiales > Erythroxylaceae > Erythroxylum > Erythroxylum orinocense. The sequence goes on from JANZLX010000211.1 coordinate 27,738,499, forward strand.
CGAGTAACCGACCCAGTGACGCACCGAGTCAGCTTCAGTTGTTTCACTCGGCTTTTTGACAGGAGCTGGAGTGAGTTGGCAACAAAGCGAGAGCTTATAGAAAATAGGCTTACCCATGAACGACGACGTAAGATTAGAACTGAATGATTCTTAAGCCATCATTTACCTTTGAGTTTTGGTTTTAAGGATTTGGATTATGTCCGGTCAAATCCTCTCGTCCGGTTTCGCTCAATTTTATCCATATATTTATATAAGATTTATATAAATATGTTAATAAAATTTAATAGGACATAATAAAAATATTATAACTGAAATAAGGAATCTAATCTCAAATTATATGGACTACAATTGATGATTTCAAATCCTCATATTGGCGATATTATTATTATAGTCTATAATTAATGATAACTACTTGTTATAATGTAGTGAAAAATAAACTTACTTATAAAATACACGAAATTTCTATTAAAAATTTTATTTTGGTAAATATAAAACTTACTATATATTCAATTTTTTCAAAATCAGACTAGAAGTTAAAATGGTGAAGCAGAAAATTTAAGATTTAAAAAATTCGATATTAAATAGTCGTAAAATCAGTTAAAAATTAAATAAATTTTAAAAAATTATTAAAAATTATTTTCTTATTTACCAAAATTTTAAAACTTAAGTAAAAATAGACTTTTAAATAAATATTAATTAGTTTATTTTAATTTATAAAACATATTAGTTTATAAAAATTAACTTATTAATTAATAAACTGGTCAATTTTTAACAACGAAATTATTAAACTAAATCAAACGAAAAAATTAAAAACCAAATTTGAAAGTTAGCCGATTTTAAATTTTTACTGTTAAATCGGTCAAACTAATTAAATTTTTAAAACATTGTTTGTATCTAATTTAAATTTTTACATGATATTAAAATAAAATTTCATAGTTTTATGTCTAAAAAATGTTTTATACTAATTTCAATAAATTCAACAATTGTGCTAAAACTTAAATTATGGAAAAAGGAGAAAATCAAGGAACAAACTTATACATAAATCATGCGCCTATGATTATAACAGAACCTCCACTGCTCAGCCAAATCAGAGCATTTAACCAGAGAATGAAACCAGAAAGTGGAGGTTTGAGACCTCGTCCATTACATACAGCAGCATGTTTATCCACCTTACGATCAAGCAATACTTACAAGCGTGGATGGGAAATTACAAGGTTCCAACATGGGAATATTGTATAATATTATGATCTGAATCACATCAACTAGTTACTAGATCACATTAATAGCTTCTACTCGTGTCCTCCATCATCTCAAAGCTAGATACCAACCTGGAAGAGAAGATGTAGCTTTCAGTTCAGCAGAATGCCCTCTACATGTTGAAGATCACTTTCATTTTCTGTTGTCTGTAGTCGCTTATCCATCCTTCAATCAGCTTGATTTCAGTTGCCCTCTGCTCTAACAACCAATGAGGGTCTTCAGGTGTTGATGGACGTAGATCTATGTGATGTGCACCTGATATGTAGAACAATGTAAAAAAATTTATCCTCACAACATTCCTCCACATCTAAACTGCATAATTTTGTCTTCTCCATCAAAAATTGTTAATTTAGTGAGCAATTACCTTCTTCTGTAATAAGAGCAACAAGGCTTTCAGATATATTCTGCAGAACACTGCAACCAAAAATTCCGATCATCAGCGTTCATTCTTAACTTGAATCTGCAGAATAAACGAAATAACTGGCATACCTGCCACCACTCCAGGGGTCAAGAAGACCATTTGAGAAAATAATATTACTTCCAAAATTTTCCAGGACAGTTTTGATGTCCTTCACAGTTAAAGGTCATAATATCAGAAGCAAATCATATAATATTACTTCATAAGCATGTTATGCATATTATGTAAAATTGAAGTCAAAGTGAAGTGTATGATAAGGGATAACGTCCTAGTATCCGTCAAACATCTTCCACTTGTATAGAACATGAAACAATGAAGTAGGTAAGGATTTTAAAAATGGAGGTGAGTGTTGTCAACAACCACCCACACATCCATTTCATAAATCTGCACCTGATTGTTTATACTTAACTAAGATTTTGCAACTAATAAAAAAAGAGAAAAGAACATAAGTAGGCATTCATTAGATATCCACTAATAGAAAAAATAACAGTAATAATGACTATAGTAATAATTCGTTAGAATTTATCAACAAAAAAGAATTCGTTAGATGTCTCATTAATAAGGCATTGATAAGTTCAAAATGCAAAACACTGGACATAATTCTTACATGTCCGCCAAATTGCATTGTTATCCACCTAGGCCTAGGTTCAACCTTGAACTTCTTCCAGCACTCCTCCCGAAAAGCAGAGTAATTATAATCATATGTTCTAAACATACTTGAATCTTTGCCGCTAGACATTGGCATAACCATTTCAGTACAGGCCTACAAGGGAAACAAAGGACAAGATGCCATATATACAGTAAATTCTGGGGCAAATCAAGAAAAGTGTAATTTGTAGCACTTATGCACCTGCCAGTTCCAACCATCCAAACCATGAGGATCATCATCCAGTTCAAAACAGCCCACCTTCCCAGTATAATTGTAATAAACGCTTACTCCTTCAAAAATGCGCTCGGGAATGCTAGCCCCATCAGGAGAATTATCAATTCTTCTGCACACCTAAAAATGAGGCATTTATCACAAAACCTGAAACTCATAAGCATTCAATGACAAAAACATGCAAGGAAAGGAAGAAAGCAGTATTCTACTTATAAATTCCATCTGCTTTAACAGATTACAATGTTTATGACGCACATAAAGGAAATGTTAGTTAAAGCTCATAAAAATGCTACTGATCAGGTTCAGTAAATTAAACTTTACAGAAGCATGTAATTCAAAGTCCATAAAAAAATTTATCGTGATGTATGCACGCAAGAGAATGGTAAAAGGTAATTTCAAAAGGGTGTTAACTAACCTCCCTTATTGGATGTCCAGGAAGAGGCATCATGAAGGCAGATGGATAGGGATAGTCCACCATCGCCAAATAACTATAAGCAGATTCCAGCCAGTCAATGAGAACGAACGTACTATTCAATTCCCTATAATCAGCACCAATCAGTTGCAAACAACACAAAGAGCTATTAAAAAAGAAAAAAGCAACTCTTTTTCACAAAATCCGAAGGGAAAAGAGAAAGGGGAAAAGAGGATAAAAGGTAGGTAGCAATTGTCAACATGCCTCTTCAGTAACTAGACAGCAATTATAGATTGTTATTCAAGAACCAAAATAATAATTAGCCATAACTTCGATTCTTTCTTTCTTTCTTCTTACCGACACATACGAAAAGTTTCGGTTAATTGTGCAAGGCCATTCTCCTTCAGACCCTCCATGACTATTGCATCCCACGACTCTTTTATTGTGTTAAAGCAGCTGATACTTTCCCTCTGGTAATATAAAATGATGACAGCATTTCATAACAAACTTCTAAAATAAATCAAACAGTTCACTACTAGAACAAACACAGGTAGAGCAAGTACTTCACCTTAAAATCATTAGAGACAATGTCATAAAAGGTTTCTGGCGGCACGATATCCTCAAATTGAAGAATTGGCGCCGATGAAGCAAGCGCACCAATTGCTACATGAGGGTACTTGATCCTCATCCATGCTGCTAACACTGTTCTATTCAAAACCCATAATTAGTCATCAAGTATTAAACAAAATATGTTTACTATACAAATGATCAAGCAAAAAGCACACAAAAATGATCTTACTTCCACCATAGGATCCACCAAATAACACAACCGGACAGTCCACCGCCGATAAGTTCCTTTTCAAGTCCGTAATCAGAACTGTAAAATCAGCAAGTGCTTGCTCTGCAGTTAGATATGATAAGGTAGACGCATTCCTATACGCTTCGTCCCTACTTCCGAAAGGCATCGACTCCCCATAGTACCGGTGCTTTTAAAATCCACATTTCAAGTTCAAATTCAGTCAACAACAGAACCCACAAGTTTAAAACTAACTACACAAACGTTTATCAAAAAAAGTTCAAACCTTTCCACTTTCTAGTCAACCAAACAACAAGTGACTAACCTCAGGGAAAAGGACCATGGCCCCGAACAGAGGGGCGATTTCCCAGAGAAACCCGGTGTTAACAGCGAACCACTCGATATCGCCTTCATTCCCACAGTAGAGGAAGATGGGGCCCAGCCGGTCGGCACCCACCCAGTAGTCGGTGTTAATGAGATAACGTTGTCGGAATTTCGGGAGGTCCAGGAAGCTGAAATGGTCGAGGCGCTGGTAAAAATACTTGGTCTCGTATTTGTAGCCTTGTCGGAGTTGAGGAGTGATTGGGTGTGAGTACTTGCCCAGGAATCGTGGGGCCCTTTTGGAGAGAGGCAAACCAGACGGCTGTAATGCCACTGATGGCGGTGATGAAATGACGATGATGGTGACGATGATCGTAAGGACAAGTAGAGGATTAGGACTCCAAGTCGCCATTTTCAGCAGACTGTTTATTCTGTTAAGCTCGCCAAACAAGACGATATCGGTAGAATGGGTAATCAGTTGCTTGCAAAAACACGGTGCGGATGCTAGGATTGGCCACTGGCCAATAACAATTTGCCATTTGGGGCCAATGAATGGACAAGATCTTAAATGGGCCTTCATTTTAAAATCTTGAGCTGTATATAAGGGCCTATCAATATCTAATCCAACCCACCTAGACCCAAAAGCTAGAGTTTGTTTCTTTTCTTTTTATTTATTTGTGACCAACATTTCTTTTAATTTATGTCATAATATGTCATTACTGTTTTAATCATGTTTTCCAGATTAAATTATGAAATAGATTCTACTATTGTACTAATTGGTGTTATATTAGTAATTTTGTAGAATTTCATTAAACAAGTATTGAAATTTTAGTGATATTTAACAACGTTTTAAAAATTGAATTATAAGTTAAATTGGTAAGACAAAAAGTTTAAAGTTTAAAAGGTTCAACCAATAGTAGACAGTCATAAAATAGGCTAAAATTTGGATAAAATTAAAACATTTGAAATATGATTAAAATAAATTGTCCTTACACATCGAACAATTTGAAGTTTAATTGAAAAATAAGATTGTTAAATGAAAACTAATTGATTTATTTTAATTTATAAGAACTTATTAATTTATAAAAATTAACCAATTAAATATTAAATAATAAACTAATTGGTTTTTAACAACAACAAAAAGCCAATGTACCCAATGCACAAGGCTCCCTGTTTTGTGGGATCTAGCAAAAGTTATAATGTGCACAACCTTCCCTTTGTATTTTTACAAAGATGTTGTTTTCATTATTTGAATATGTGACTTTGTGGTTACAAAATAAAAACAACTTTTAACAACAAAAGTTATTAAAATAAATTTAACCAAAATTTTGAAAACTAAATTGAAAAATTAGATGATTCAAGATTGTTATGGTTGAACTGATAAAATTGGTTGGAATTTTAATCATTGATATTTACTAGTATTATCTAATTAAAGATTTTGTAGTTTTTATCTTTTAGGTATATGTTAAATAAAATTTTTGATACATGCAATGATTTATATATTAAATATTTTAAATAAAATATTTATTGAGATGGTAAACTAAAATCAAATAAAGAATTCATGATTATAACAATTTTTTATGCCAAATAAATTTTCAGACATGAATAATAATTTACAAATTATATAGTTTGAATAAATTATGTGGCAAATCAGCAAATTTAAATTAAGAGACAAACTTGTCTATATATATATATATATATATATATTTGACACAAAGCAAACTTGCATTTATATCATAAAATCTTCATGTAGTTTAGCTTTTAATGATGGAAAATCTTTTTAAAAATAGAGAAAATTAAAGCTAATTTAACAACTACAAATAGACGAGAAAACTTCTCATCCCAAATTGAGAAAGTATAAAGATAATCTGAAATGTGAACTTATATAAAAGTTGAGTCTTTTTGGAACGGTTGGTTCACGCGGGAGAATGATAATAAAAATGGGAATGAATATAGTGAAGAATGATAATGGATATTATCATTACAATTATAATAGTTGGTTAAGAGAAATGAATGATTATCATTACTATTGATAGTGGTTGATTTATAAAAAATATTAAGAAATCAAATTTTATTATATTTTAATTAATTAATTAATTATATTTTAATTAATTACATTGTAATTAATTAATTAATTACAATATATTAATTAATTAATTAATGAAATATATTTTTAATTAATTATATGGTAACTAATTAATTAATTATTTTTAATTAATTATAATGTAATAATTAATTATTATTATTATTATTATTAATTATATTGCAATTAATTATATTTTAATTAAAAAAAGTTACTACTAAGAAATAAGTTTCATTCCTCTACTAAATGGAGGGTATGAAGGATTCCTCAAAAGTAGAATACCAAACTATTGCCCCTATAATGATAATCAACAACTAACCACTCACTTTTCATTCTATACTTATTAACCCCTTTCTAAACTTATAAACCAAGCATTCCCTTAAGCTCTATCCCAATAAACAGATAACCTGAATAACGAATATGCAAGCAAGCAAGCATAATCTGAAAGATGTGTTACATTCATTGACCATAAAGAGTGAAATTTATATATTCTCTTAATATTCCTTATGAGAGGCTGAGACCTATACGTACAACAATAGTATCTATTTATCCCACTGCATGAGGTGAAACGGAGTTATAAGTACAAAAGCATGATAACAAAGATGCTGCATATATCCATGAACATATTCTCGACCAAGAACGATAATCCACCAACCTTCCTTCTTGCCTTGCTGGTTGGGAATTCATAGTGAAGTTGCTTGATAGGAGATGATATGATGTTATTGGGCCACATGAGCTAAGCAATAATTCATTATTTGTTCTTGTTATTTGATTGTATAAAATATTTATATATTTTTTAAGGTTAAGTACTTAATTTAAAAAATCTTAAAAGATACATTACACAAGCGTGACTTAATGACTATTAAGATAAGTTCTCACTTAGTTTTTGATAATGGACATGGTAAACTATAGATTAGATCACCCATAATTTATGACTTGCTTATTAAGAAAATGGTATTAGTCCATACACCACTTCTTCGTATTAAAATAAGTGTTAATGTCTTGTAGTATTATTATTACACGGTTAGATCTATGACATAACTTGAACTTCATTTCACGTCAACGCTAAATCAATGTCAAACTCAATTCACCACGCTCTTTGACTTGAAACCTTTTATCAAATTTAAGTTTGATCTAACTTGGACCAATTTAAGGACCACTCTTTAATTAACTAAAAGCTTAAGGATAAGTATGAACAAAAAGGTCTAAAAACCCTTTTTTGGGGTGTATTGAGACCAACGTTTGTTTACTAATTTAACCAAAATTTAAGTACTATACTTTAAAATGCATAAGGGCAAAAAATATATTTTAAATTTCAAAGTTTTCAATTGAGCATGAATACATTTATGTATTTTAATTTAAACATTTGGAAACGATAAAGTTCAAGTTATATATTCTATAAAACCTTTTAAGGATGAAATTGTGATTTTGGCCAATGCATAAAGAAAATGACTTGTATCTATCAAATATATACTAACAAACACGTTTGATTACAACGTCAAAGTTCTGAAATGATACTAATGTTGCTAAATGATTGCTTGACAAACCCATAATCAATATCACGATTCATGTGCAAAAACAATAAGTCCTTTTTAAAGTTCTTGCGTGCCGTCCATATTTTGCGTTCGTGGCTCGTTATCATAGAAGAAGATCAAAAGGAAAAGGATTCTTGTACTAGATGAAGGTGCAAGAAATCCAAAGAAAGTTAAATATGCACTCGAAAGGTAAGTATCGTTCCCTAACTTACGAAAAACTGCTGAACTGATCTTTTATTTAGGAGGCGCTTGGTTCATTAAAGGTAACCAAAATAGTAATAAGAATGAATATAGTAAAAAATTAGTAAGGAATTAGAATGAAGTATAGCTAACAACGAATCTCATTCCTCTAGTAATTAATTGCAGGAATGGCTGGCAAGAAATTGAAGCATCGATCAAGCATGGTTGATGTCTCGTTAGGCTCGTGATAACTAAGTGAAAGATAATATTCGAAACTGTCCATTTCGATCAAAATATATATTTGAAACAAGCACTTAATTTTATGAGTACAAGTTTGTGATACATATATCTCATATATTATTACTTCTGTTAAATAAATAAATACAGATATTATTGATATACTTAATTTGTCAATTGTTAAAGTAAATTATATTGAATATGTTGAGTAAAATATTAAATATATCTCAACTTTTTATTTTAATTTATTTATGTAATTATGTTAAATTATTTTTTCTTTGAAAGCTAATATTTAGAATTTTTATTTAAAAATTTGTATAAGTATTAATAACAATCTAATTCACCTTTGATTAAAAAAAATTGAAAATAACCCAGGGAAAATTTTAAATTTTATAATTTAGTGACAGCTCAAAATTTGAAAATTTTTTAAAAATGAAACAAATTGCAGCATACTTTGAAAATATTTAAAATGTGATGATAAAATATATTTTAATTCTGTTAAATTTAATTAAGTTAAAATATTTTTCTCTAAAAAAAGAATTTTGACTTAAAATTTTGAGTATTAATAATAATTTAGTTTATTATTGAATTCAAAGAGAAATTATTTTATATAATTTTTTAACAACTCAAACATTGACAAATTATAAAAAAAAAACTTTAAATGTCACCAAATTTTGTAAATTGCCTTAAAAATATTTAGAATACGATAACGAAATCTATCTTAAGTTTTATTTATAATAATGTTACATTTTAAATATACGTTTTTATATAAATTATGAAATGTAGTGTTAAAAAGTATTTAAAAAAATTATTAAAAAAATCATGTAATCATAATTACTAATACTAAAAAGTAATTATAATCGAGCATGTGTGATGATTTAGATGTCCACTAGGTCATTGTCGTTTTATGGAGTTATATCTACCGATTCATTATTCGTGCACACAGTATCCCATCGTGGATTTATTCTAAACTTTTACACTATCTTGCACATATAACTATCTCAATAATTGATATTGACTTCTAAATCACGATCTCAACTGTAAACTTACCATCCCAAGAAAAATCAATGGTGGGAATTGAAGGTGAAATCCCATCCAAGTTCAGTGAAATGAAATATCGACAAACTCACTTTCTTCATTCAACACAAAAATCGCAGTCACTGTTTTGCATATCAGATGAATTCCCAAAGTCACATGATCTTCCTCCTTTACAGGTCCAATTTTGAACCAAAACGGATTTGATTTAAAAGTCAAGCAAAGAAAAAAAAGGTAAATGTGAACCTCAACTTTGTTCATCCCTTCATAATTGCTAGTTACACTAATTTCCCTAAATCAAGGAGCGAAGAGATGATGGTACTTGACCTTTTCATTTTTGTCCGTGACACAACCTCGTGTTACGACTAGTCCCTTCATTTCAAAGGCCAACAAGTTAGATTTTTCTTTGATAGGTTTTGACTAACTAGGCTCCATATCCTACGATCATGGGCTGCTGTCGCAATTATGGAGATGCTCCTTAGTCCTTACCGGTTCTCATTCGATGCCATACCTTCCCAAATTCAACTCCATAGTGGCATCGATTATATATAAAGTTTCACAGAATCGAGAAGGCAATACAGAATTTCCCTTTTCTTTATGAAAATCATTGATGGCTAGGGCAATTGGTTCATATATATCCATGTGGGTTTAGACATGCACACAGTCACTCAACACGTTCGTCCACCACCATCATCATCACCGCCACTAAAAGCAGTAGCCAACCCCGTGTCCTTTACATGCAGAGACCCTTATAGTACACTCATTTAGTGCGAAAGATACACAATCTATAACTTACCTTAAAACATAACACTCATTTAGTGCGAAAGATACACAATCTATAACTTACCTTAAAACATAATTTTTCAATATAAATTGATTCCTCACACTAACTCAAGATTTCTAATCGTTAGTGAATATATAAAATCAATTAAGTTGGCCTCACACAACAGCTTCAAGCCTTCAATTATTGTGGTAAAACGGTCGCTTAATATAGTATCAGAGTTTTTGTGACCAAGTGGTCGTGAGCTCAAATTCTACCACCCACCTATTATTCAGCACGAGGTATAATGAGCTTGTGCAAGTTTCAAGCTCAAAGAGCTTTCACTTGAAGGGGTGTATTAATGAATATATAAAACCAATTAAGTTGATCTCACATGACAACTTAAGTTGTTGTGGTGAAATAGTCACTTAACATTAATATGGTAAGATTCACATATACAAGCCTAAAGTTGTAATTACTTTCTATCTTTATATTTTTAAAAACTAAAAATTCGTTATTTATAGTATCACTTTACACAGATGATAATATGTATTTATTTTGACCTTTTGTGAAATGTTAAGTTAAAATTCACATTTGTAATCAATATTTAAAAATTATTTTTAAGATCACATATGTATATGATAAATTCAAAATTCCTAATCGTATGTAAGAATTAGATTCATATGCTAAAAACTACTAAATATTTAACTCAATTAAGATTTTAGGCGCTACCAATATTATTTTAAAAATATTAAAATGCACCGTGATGTTATAAATAATGATAAAAACTAAATTTAAAATTTAAAAAACAAAGAAAGTTGAGGGATATTTTTGAGTCCAGATCCTCTGTCCAATATTATGATATTTTATTATGTCCAATAAATCTCAATCATTTATTTATATGGGACCTGCATGGGATTCGCATAAGGCCTGTAAAATAAATAGCTAAAATTTAATAAGACAAAGTAAAATTGAACAGAAGATCTGGATTCGATATTTTTACCTATATACGTAGAATCAAAACTATGTAGACCCTGTTACCATAACATTGTGCCGCAACCGAAAGTCTCAATTGGTGTTGCCCCTAACCCTCAGGCGTTCACCAAGTCAATTCTAGGATAAATGTTACCACACTCAACGAACCTCCCCAAGTTCATAACCCATCAAGTGGGTCCAAGATTTGGAGGAGGTTTTCTAAGCAAGTCAGTATTAGTGGGGATGGGTCTCCAATCTCACTACTTTTAAACGCAAGCAATGGTGCTTTGCTTTGTATCGTGAAAGCTCCAGATGACAAGGCTTGGGAAAGAGAGTTCAAGTGGGACAAGCTAAAGCTCTAGGCTTTTATGCTTTTTTTTGGTTTCAGTCGGTGCAATTGTTTTTTCGACTGTCTTTCCCTCTCAATCTCTTTCCAAGCTTATCTCTCACTCAGACCTTGAGAAAATCAAACCAACGATCATCCGACACTTCACTCTCCGCTTTCTCTATGCCATCTACAAGGTTCATACTCTTCTTGTCCAACGTCAACTGATGCTTCCACCTTCTTTCTCAACCCTTTTTCTTCCTCTTTGTACTGAACTTTATTCACTTAATTTACTTTTCATCATTCTGGACCACTTTCGAGGGATTGGGTTGGATTATTGTTAGATTTTGATTTGAGATATCGTCAGATTGAATTATATAATTATAAATGAAAAAAGCTCAACTATTTTAAATTTTAATTTTATTTAAATAAATTCTAAACTTGTAAATTATAATTTGACAAACTCCCTAATTTGACAGTATACAACACACAGCTCATAATTTATAAATTTAGAATTATTTCATAGAAATTAATTAAATTCTAATGAACTAATTAGAATTTTAATAAAAGTTTGAGGATCAAATTAAACTTTTTCTTACAATAAAATGCTCCAATTGAATATAAAAATTATATTTATAATTTTGATAAATATAACTATTTTGGACTATATACTAATTCGATACAAATTATATACTTCAAAATTATAATACTTTATAAGTCAAATGATGTAAAACATACTCCATCCGATTTATAATAAGTGTCGTTTTAGAGGGATTTTAATTATTCAAAATAAATGTCGTTTGTGACTTTTTATGCATATTTATAATTTTACTTCCAAAATTAC
>JANZLX010000211.1:27750656-27763046 GCA_025531955.1 Erythroxylum orinocense
GCATATTTATAATTTTACTTCCAAAATTATCCTTTAATTTCTCTCACATCTTAATTACACAGATTATATTTTCAAGGCACTTTAACATAGTAATTAATAAGGGTATATCAGATATTTCATTAATTTTTTAAAAAATGTGCATTCTTCTAAAACGGCACTTATTATGAATCAGAGGAAATATTGATCAAGTCAAAGTTCATTGCTGTTGAGTTCCAATTAGAACATCAATTTTACATTGAATTTAATGCTTCCCTCCTGTTTTACTCGTACCTTACGAAGTTGAGATGCAGAGTGATGTTGTATAACAACTTGAAACATATAAAGAATTCTAAACATCCCTGTAGGGGAGTGATATATATTTTATCTGTCACTTTTAGTGCCATCCATCGAATAAAAAGACCATAAAAAGGGGTCGTGGTTGTACTCGTTAGTACATCTGCATACGTGTGTCAACTAAAGCATGCTTTCCAAATGTTTGATTTGTTTGGAAATTGGAACAAAGTCCTTACTTTGCTAAGAGTCAATTGTATGGAACGCATGGTTTGGGGCCAAGAAAGAAAAGATTATCGAAAATCATCATAGATAAGACGTATTCTAAACAAAAGAATTCGTCAATGGCGACTCCATCAGATTGGAAAGGATTGCTTGATCCAGATGGGGTCTCATCTATTTCATCACACTGACTTTAGTTCAATTACTTGCGTGTGAAGGAAATACTTTGATAAAATTTTAGCACTTCTTTGAACAACTTTTCATATGAGATGATGGAAAATTTGGAAATTATTAAAAAATGACAGAAAGTTCAACGTTCTCTTCTTTCTTGGTGTGCTCATACGTCCTTGATTTGGAAGAAAAAAAATCCAATAACCAGAGACTTTTGACTTAGGGTTTGATTAGTAAAGCACACCTTCGATTGCATATCACAACTCCATACCAAAACATATGGACTACACGTAAAAGTTATGTTGAGGAATGGGACGTGAATATAAAATTTCCATGTTATTATTAACTCTCAAAGCATGGCCATGGTACGGATTACCAAAACTTGACCAATTCCAAGATAACCTTAAGAAATTTGCATTTGTAAAGGAGAAGGAAACTACATGCATCTGACTCGAAACATGTGACACACACACCTTGAACAATGACCAGATAACACATATACCATAATAACCTTAAAAGATCTGAAAATAAGTCAACAAAAAAAAAAGGAAGGAACGTGGGAATCTTATAAAATGGTATCAAATTTCCAGGTGGCGAAGGAAGACTCTGGTTTTAACAAAAAGCTTACTTAAAAATGTGAATAATATAATACACATCAAGCAAGTAAACAAAAAATGGTCGGTCAAGTTTAATATAAAGTTTAAGATACATAAACCTTATCCTAAATTCTCTCCTCCATCATTGCCAACTTCTACGCTCCAAAAATCATCAACCCTTCACGGAATCAAATGCCCATCATCCCAAATCATTGGTGGACCCTTTCTGTCTCACCTCCTGCATCAGCTACGTACACATGTCTAACTATGTATATCAAAGCACACACTATGATTTTACATTATATTAATCGACTGGTAGGGTTTAAGTTTGTCACGTACCACTAAAAAAAACACTATTGTATTGTTGCTATTCCTCTATCTAACGCTTCTGAAGTGTTGAGTTATATATTACTCCCTCGATTCATAATAAGTGTCATTTTAGATATATTTTAATTGTTTAAAATAAGTGTCATTCTTGACTTTGTATGTATGTTTATAATTTTACTTCCAAAATTAACCTTTAATTTATTTCTGATCTTAATAACACAGATCACAATTTCAAGATAATTTAATATGTAATTTCTCTCACATTTATAACTTCACGAGGGTCACGAGGTAACTTCATGGGAGTATTAATAAGGGTATATCTATAATTTTATTAGCTTTCTTAATAAGCGTGCGTTTTTCTAAAACGATACTTATTACTCCCTCCGATTCATAATAAGAGTCGTTTTAGAGAAATGCACGTTTATTAAGAAAGTTAGTGGAATATCTGATATACCCTTATTAATTACATGTTAAAGTGCCTTGAAAATATAATCTGTATAATTAAGATGCGAGAGAAATTAAAGGGTAATTTTGGAAGTAAAATTATAAATATGCATAAAAACTAAAAAGTCACAAACTACACTTATTTTGAATAATTAAAATCCCTCTAAAATGACACTTATTATGAATAAGAGAGAGTATGAAATAGAGGGAGTATTTGTTATTACTGTATTAATTCTGGACTGTGTCTGACACTTATTATGAATAAGAGAGAGTATGAAATAGAGGAAGTATTTGTTATTACTGTATTAATTCTGGACTGTGTCAAAGTCAGTGTCGATCTACCAGGGGTCCAAATTACAAAAAAAATGCCCGTCTAGTTTGCTTTTCGGTACACAAAAGCCACCAGCTGACGAAAAAGGGGTTTGGAATTGGATAACTCCTAGTTTAAAGATGCCTTAAAGTCACATATTCTAAGCTTAATTGTAGTTTACTATTGACTGTCATCATTATTTGCGCACATTTAAGGACCAGAAAAATATGAACAGATCTCGACTTTTTGAAGACCAACAATACATTACACACGTGTGTCATCCCTAAAGTCAAAATCCAGATCCAACTCCCATATCTAACCATTTTTGGTACCTCTTTTTCTTTAAGGATATGAGGAATAATGGCTAATACTGTGGATTAGTTAGATTCGATTACTCAATTTACTGTTAGAAGATCTAGATGCCATGCCACGAATATTATAGGTGGATGCACTTTTATCAAATATAAATTATAAGTGGATGAACAGCATTTTCTTTTCCGCTCGTAGTTTTTTAATTAGATTTCATTGTTAACTATTTTGTAAATTCATCAATTTTATGTCCTTTTAGTTAAACATAAGATGATAAGAGTTTTATGACTTTATCCATTTAAAAGAGAACCTTTAAATTGTTTAATATTCCTTCCAATTCATAATAAGTATCATTTTAGAAGAATGCATATTTATTAAGAAAGTTAATGAAATATCTTATATACCCTTATTAATTACATGTTAAAGTACCTTGAAAATATTATCTGTGTAATTAAGATGTGTGAGAAATTAAAGAATAATTTTGGAAGTAAAATTATAAATATGCATAAAAAGTCACAAACGATACTTATTTTGAATAATTAAAATTTCTTTCAAACGATACTTATTATGAATCAGAGAGAGTATTCATTATCATTGTTATTTACACTCAATTAAAATTTGATGTACCATTTAAAGAGATTCGATAATACGTGCAACTTTACCTCTAACGAACATAAAAATTGTTTAATATTAACATGGAGAGTACGAGAGAGAGATAAAGTAGGGGGCTAGAGTTGATTCTTCAGCCATTATAGCATAATCATGGTAATTATTAATTAACAATCACTCTCCAGCAAGTAGCTCCATTGAAGCTTAAAAGTACCCATACATAGGGTGGCTTTAGCCACCGTTTCAAGTTGTAGACTGTACAGCTTAAAAGAGATATGATCAATAATCCAATTTTAACAGTTAATTAATAAATGTATAGCCGCCTAAACGTCGGAAAATGAGGGGCACCATAACTTTTATGGTTGATGAATAGTGTCTAAGATATAATTCTGATAGTGTACTGTAGGGTCCAGATTTGTCATTGCCATTAACGAGTAAATAGAACTTGTTAAATATAGTTTATGTTTCCAATTATTATAGGTTTGTCAAGTCTCACCGGTGACCTAACTTCTCATCAGCATAGCCGACAAAGCATTATTGCAAGTGCATGTACATGTATACACACATAGCTAGTAGGTCCCAAAGCACCCCCGTAACAACTTTATACTTAGCAAAAAGATACTGATTCTTGTTGATGAATCCTATTCTGGTTCGTGCTTTTGTACCTCCAACCCAAAAACAAAAACTCAATATACCCAAGATTTGCCGTAATTATACTTCAATCACTTTCTTCTATGAAGAAGCGGAGGTAATCGTAATTCCTTCTAATCATTCCTCAAATTCGGCTTCACTTCCATAGATCTAATAGAGTTGAAAGTATGTACTCCTTCCGATTTATAATAAGTGTCATTTAAAAAAAATACATATTTATTAAGAAAGCTAATAAAATTATAAATATACCCTTATTTTTTATGCAAATAAATATACCCTTATTAATACTCCCATGAAGTTACCTTGTAAAGAGAGAAATTATTTTATTACTTAGATTTTGCATGTTAAATTGTTTTAAAATTGTGATCTGTATAATTAAGATGAGAGAAAAATTAAAGGTTAATTTTGGAAGTAAAATTACAAACATGCATACAAAATCAAAAATGATACTTATTTTGAATAATTAAAATGCATCTAAAACGACACTTATTATAAATTAGAGGGAGTACTAGTCATGCCAAAATTAATTCCAATATGACCTTTTTATTGGTAAAAAGACAACAATGAGGATAAGCCACTAATGATCATTTGGTAGAACTCAAGAAATAGTAGTAGTGTACATCCCTTTCTAATTAATCAACCCCTACTTATAACAAGGCAAAGTAAATATCACTAACCTAGCTCGTCCATTAAATAGATGGAATCATATCTAATTTGATAAGCAATGTGCACGTACGGTACTCCTCTGTCAACCTACATGTAGTGGGAAACAGTTCATTTGTCCTGTTTTAAGAAGGCACTTAACTAAGTAGCTAACTAAATATTAAACAATTAATTCATGCACCAAGCATTCCAATTAATTAGTTCTTTCTTTCTAATAAAACTTCACAAGTTATTGGTTCTTGAGTCATCTTTGAATGACCATCACCAAAGTTAACTGCAGTTGCAATAACAATATTTATGATTATTGTTTAGATCATTATCGTAATTTATCACAATTATGCTTATATTAATTATAATTATGTATGCATTTCTTGTAATTATATTCGATTTACTTATATTTATTGTAATTGCTTACATTGTAATTCACCATCTAAACTATTACCTATGCATATATTTAGTTATCATTTTTATTTTATTTTATTTTATTTTATTTTACTTTACTTTATTTTATTTTATTATACATTATATATTTATTTACTTTTATATTAACCATTTTATTATATTTTATTTAATTTTCTTATCATTTTAATTAGTATTTTCACTACTATGATTTATTTATTATTTGATATTTATTTTTTATTTTATTGCTTTATTTTTATTACTTATTTATTTATATCCTTCGTATGAATCTTTTGGAAACAACTTATGTGCTAATTAGAAGTAAATTTATGTAATACCCTACGTCTTAACGGAATCTATACTAAATATTGTTGCCGTTGTCGTTGTTGCTTACAATGTAGTAATTCATAATTTATGACTCGAAACTTTGGTCTACAAATAAAAAGATATGGGTTATATAATTAGGAAATAATTGGAAGAAAAAAAAAATACAAAGAGAAAAGAGGCATGGAGGGACACAGTATAGGTTCCTAATATTATTAAATTTGATATAATAATTAATAGTGAATTGCTATAAATAAAATACAAAAAGTACATACTTGAATTAAAAATTCATATACTAATATTATTAACATACCAATTATAGTAATCATTTGATTAATTGCATCTATTTAATAAATTACTATAAAGCATTTAAAAAGATTCTGCAAATAATCGAGTTTAATTCTAGTGTAGACTGAAAAGCTGGCATAGTGTCGGGAAATAGTTAATTTTGGTACGTTAATGGGTGGCGAATGGTTAAGCGAATCATTCTCTTGATGTGTCTCCCACTGCCATGGGAACTGTATACTATTCCTTGGAATTGGAACAGAGCAAGAGAGATGAAGACAGTATAGTAGTTTTCATTTTCCTTCTTTTTCTTGATAATGAAGAGGATAATAGAGCAGAGCAGTGGGGTTCAAATGGTCAACCTTTGTATTCATGGAGGAAGAAAAGAGAGTCTTTACTCCAATCTTGATAATTCTCATGCCCTGAAAGATTCGTTTTCTCTTTTCTTTCTTTCTTTTTTTTTTCTCTAACTCAATTGATTAATAATTATAGCCACCCACCCACCCAACTTCCCCACACACAACACAACATAAAAAGTCTCACTCTCTGAGTCTCTCATTCCCATATCCGTCTCTCTAATACCCACCATTTTCACACATCTCTCTCTTTGTCCGTCTTTCTCTCTTCAATGGGTTGTCTTGACGAAGGTTACTGTAACACCGGCCTTGTTCTTGGGTTAGGTCTGGAGACACCATCCAAACCTGATCATATATTCAATCAACGCCCCAAGGTTAAGCCTTCTCTCAAGTTTGATCAGAAGGGTGTTTCGAGTTTTGATCAGCCTTCCCTTAGTTTGAGTCTTCCTGGTGAGAGTTATCATGGTTATCACGTTCGTGCTAGGAAGATTGAGGTCAAGAAAGTTCACGAGGAGCCTGCTGGTGTTGATTTGTATCATCAAGCTTCTCCTCATAGTCCTGTTTCTTCTTTCTCTAGTGGTAGGATTAAGAGGGAAAGAGACATCAGCAGTGAAGATATGGAGGTCGAGAGAGTTTCTTCAAGGGTTAGTGATGAAGATGAAGATGGTTCTAATGCAAGGAAGAAACTTCGGCTCACAAAAGAACAGTCTGCACTTTTAGAGGAAAGTTTCAAGCAACACAGCACTCTCAATCCAGTATGTAATTCATAACTCTTCCTCTTTTTTCTAAACAAACGTTCCAAAAATCAATCAATAACCCATTAACTTCTGTTTCCCATTGAATTTGGTAAATATGTGTGAAGTACTGAACTTTGATTTTTTGTTTTAAATTAACAGAAGCAGAAGCAAGCTTTAGCAAAGCAGTTAAATCTGCGGGCAAGACAAGTTGAAGTATGGTTCCAGAACAGGAGAGCCAGGTAATTAATCAACAATCTGAGCCATCAATACAGGACTCTGGTTCTTTTTTTCCAGAAGATGGTGGACTGATGAAGCTGCGAAACTATTTTGCAGGACAAAGCTGAAGCAGACCGAAATAGACTGTGAATTCCTGAAGAAGTGTTGCGAAACACTAACTGATGAGAATAGGAGGCTACAAAAGGAGCTACAAGAGCTTAAAGCCCTGAAACTGGCACAACCCTTTTACATGCATATGCCAGCAGCTACTCTCACCATGTGTCCGTCCTGCGAAAGAGTCGGAGGTGTTAGTGACGGTGCCCCCAAGACCACGCCATTTTCAATATCTCCAAAGCCCCACTTCTATAATCCCTTCGCTAATCCATCTGCTGCTTGTTGATTAAGGCGTCAGGAAATATAGGAAAAGCAAGAAAGTTGGAGAAGACAAATTATAGATTTACAGTCCCTCAGTTTTTTTGTTTTTTTTTTGGTTAAGGACTTTTAGTTTAAGGTTACTGTAATTATTTTGTAGAGAAAACATAGATTCTTTTCTTCCTTTTTGTTGCTTTTGTGATTGTATATTGTTAGAAATATATCTGCGAAGGGATGACAATTATTTATTTGCTAATTTCCCATTAACGTTGGTCTCTTTAAACTATGAAACGTCTGTAAAGTTGGTGTTGCTTTCTAAATCGTGCCAATTCAGTTTCCCCAAGAACGCATGCCAAAGTTCAATCCATAGCTCGTCTCAGGAGTCCCCTTCTATCTGAGGGTACGAACAGGAGTTACAGACTCCCTTAAGAGTTGGTACAAGCCACATTTATTATGTTAAAAGCTGTTTACTGATTGTCACTTTCACCACTTTTAAGTACACGGTTTAAGTAGTGAATTTAATCATAATTTAAAAGATTGAAAGTTAGAATTGTAGAGGAATTGTAACTCCTGCTATCTTTAAACAGAGACAACAAATTAAATAGTGTTTAATTTTTTGAATTTTTTAATTTAGTATTAAAAATTTTAAATCAGCGATTAATTTTTTAAAATTTATGAAAATCTTGTCAAAACTCTCTCTATTGGACCGCATAATACAAGACCCTTTTACCCCCTTTATTTTAGAATACTTTTATTGGATGATTATTGATGTTGTTGTTATTGTAAATTAGGTCAAAAGGTTGTTTTTATTGATGTGGTGTATTTAACAAATATTGCATAGATGCCTTTCTATCAAGCTATTGATGTGGTGTGTCCAACAAGTACTACATTAATATCTATCCAATTCTCCAAATCTTGCATCTCAGCGAGATTACTGCTGGTTGATGGAGTTGTTGTTTAAGCTATGCAAAAAAAAAAACATTTTTACTTAAGTTGTATGAATTTTAAAAATAATCATTAAATTAAAATTTTGATAATAAATTGAAAAATTATAAAAAAAATTGAGATAATTTTGATTATGATATCTTTAAATAAAATAGTTATTAAGAATATAAATATATTAAAATGTATAAATATAATTTTTTTTTAAATGATGATTGAGGGTTAAAAAATGTCATGCTTTTTCATTGCAAACCACATTGAATTGGTAGTTTGGTGGTGTCATTGTTTTGTTCATAGCAACCAAAGAGGAAAGCTACACATAACCGAAGAACGCAACACCAAGAAGGTTAAGTTTCGCGACCACGATAACAAGGAGATGGTCACCATTATCCCGTAGCCATTACCATCATTCAAAGACAAACTGATGGCCTCTGCAACGGAGACGACCAACATTGACTTAGACAAAGAGCTGGATGTAGACCTTAATCTGGATGATGTCGTGATCACGGAAGGCACAACGATTCCCTCCATACAGTTCTCATAGAGGATTCAGCAAGTCCTAGATAACTCTATCCAGCAAACATCTGTAGTTCGGTTTCTCGGTGGCGTCATAGGAATGCAGACCCTGCTTATCCGTATCAATACCTTTTGGAAACCTGTTGGCAAATACAAGGTGGTGGACTTTGACAACCATTACTTCCTTGTTAAATTCCAACTACCCAGTGACTATGTCAATGTGCTCGTGGGAGGACCATGAGTGGTGAGGGGTACTTACTTAACAGTTCAACCTCACAGTCCAGCCTTTTCCACCTTCGATGTCAATCTTAAAGCAGTTGTCGCTTAGGTGCGTTTCCTGGGGTTGCCACTCCAATATTATCACAAAAGAACCTTACGGGCTATTTACCAGCTTGTGGGGAAGGTTATTCAGATCGACTATAATACTTTCGTAGGAGACCATGGCAAATTCGCACGTTTAACAGTAGAAGTAGTTCTCACTAAGCCGCTGTTGTCCAAACTTTTAGTGGATGGGAGACTACAAAGGCTTGAATATGAAGACTTATCACGCATTTGTTACAACTGCAGTTGCTACGACCATGTAAACAAGGAGTATCCAACGGCGATGATGGGGTAGCCTCTAACGGAGGATGTGCGGTTACAAGAACCACCTGTAACCTCCTAACGCTCGGTAGCACTGAATTTCGAGGCAAACAACTTTGGACCCTGGACGCACGTGCAGGCATGAGAGAGACGTTTCTACATCAAATCACCAACAGCTATGGGAAGCATGCAGGCTACCCCTACCATCCTACAAAAATAGAAGGCAAAGCTAGGCACTAGTTCCTGTTTTGAGATGTTGACAACTAATATGAATATGGACCTGAAGATGACCGCACATAAGGCCAACACTTTTGTAGTTCCCCAAATCCATACCCCATCTCTTTTGAAAAGACCCATGCAATATGTTCAACGAATCGCAGGTCTCAAGGACGTGCGTATGGAGTTCCCGTCACCCCCCAAGGTGTCTCCTTCCACCATCTCCAACACCGGAAAGATTCAAAACAGGCACAACCGCACGACCCCCTCCCTCGATCCTCATTAGGCGACACCCGCAGCAGCCCTATCCGGAAAGGTGATGCAGGGATTAGAATATTTGGAGTGACCCACTACTCTTGACCCACACTATTGTCATATGTGAAACTAACGTTCACCCCCTCGGCAACCCAGATTGCACCCGAAAAGCGACAACTTCAACCCTGCCTAGCATTAATGGCAGCGTGGACGCTAGTGCCAAATCGCCAGATCCCCAACGCAGTAGGGGAAAAGGACCGTTATTGAATCTAAGAGTGAAAAACGCACACACTTCAAGAAATTGTCTCCGTCCATATGCAAAGCCTTGGCATGATCCCTGCATGCTGACGAAGTTCACCTGACGAGCGAGAAGAATCAGATAGATGTGAGGATCGACGGGGAGACGACTATCGCTACCTCCATGGGAATTCATAAAGACTTCCCTTATATCCACCTATATTCCAATGACAACGAACATCTTTGTGTGAAGTTTTCATGGGCCAGGCAGCAACCTTTTTTTGCATTTCTTCCTCACCTACAAGCGTAAGCATATTCCAACCTTAGTGGAGATCGTTAAACCAAAGATTAGTGGGATGCACGCAAATCGCATGATCCATCGGATGGCCTTCCGCTTCTCATTCCAGGTAGAAGCTACAAGATTCAATGGAGGTATTTGGGTACTTTGGACAACCAACTTGAGTCCCCGAGTGGAGTCCTGCCATCTCCAATTTATTCACTTGCGGTTGTCTAGTCATTCGATGCAACCTTACTTTTTTACAACTATTTATGCCAATCCCACAGCACCCAAACCCAAGGTCTTGTGAGACGCATTACATGCTTTCCCTGAGACCATTGGGGATCAGCCTTGGCTCCTGGTTGGAGACTTTGACGTCTTATTGTTGTAAAAGGATAGGAAGGGCAGGCAACAATAGTGTCGTGGCTCCTGCATCTTTTTCCGCAAGTTTGTTCAAACTGCAACATTTCAGGATTTTGGTTATCAAGGCCCTCAGTTTATGGTAAAGGGGTGGTCTTATGGAGCGACTGGATCGGGCATTGGGAAATCACCACTGGCTTAACCAGTTCCAGTCTTGCTCGGTTGTCCACCTTCCTAAATTCCATTATAATCATCACCCCCTCCTAATACACCATAGTAATCCAACCAATGGTTCACATAGGAAGCATTTCCAGTTATTAGCGCCTTGGCTAACTCACCCCACATTCTACGCCCTTGTCTTTGATAATTGGAACTCTAGTACTCATGCATATAAAGC
The DNA here is from genome assembly GCA_025531955.1 of Erythroxylum orinocense. Lineage (NCBI taxonomy): Eukaryota > Viridiplantae > Streptophyta > Magnoliopsida > Malpighiales > Erythroxylaceae > Erythroxylum > Erythroxylum orinocense. The sequence goes on from JANZLX010000211.1 coordinate 27,761,700, forward strand.
TTCTCGTGACTTTGCGTCGGTGGCATTAGAGTGGGACTCCACAGTGTTTAGTAGTATATGGAAAACGAAACGGAAGATCGAAGATCGGCTCACTGACCTACAAAGGGCCTTAGAACTCTATAGCTCCCGAAAAATGCAAGTCATAGAACACATCTTATTAGAGGAATACGTGAATATACTCACTCAAGAGGAGTTGTTAGAATCAAAATAGGCTCGCTGTAACTGGATTCAGTTTGGTAACCGCAATACCTCCTACTTTCACGTTACCACGAGAGTGAGGCGAAATCATATCGGAATGTTAAAGCTGGATGGTGGACACTGGTGCTCCGACGAGGAAACCTAACTTTCGGCCGCTTTAACATTCTTCAAGGACCTATACACAGCCGACGAAGGACTGCTTCAACTATATGCAATTCGTGGCTAATTTTTTATCCTAGAGGCCAGGGAGACGCGGCACCTTGCAAGGCCTGTGACCCACGAGGATGTTTACCAAGCCTTATTTGCGATGGGGCCAATGAAAGCTGCTGAAACTGATGGGTTCTCAGAGTTTTTTTACCAAGGCTAATGGGATATGGTCAGACCTTCGTTGATCACTATAGTCCAAGAAGCCTTCTCTAGTGGCATCATCTCGACCGATCTAAACTCAACTACGATCACCCTTATACCCAAAGTGGAAAGCCCCCTTGCAACAATTTCTTCTGATCAGTTTATGTAATGTCCTCTATAAACTGATCACAAAAGTAGTTGTCTATAGACTGAATCCCCTCCTCCCTTCCTTGTTGAATCAATCCCAAACCATCTTTGTGCATGGGCGCACTATTATAAACAACATTAAGGTTGGCAATTGTACTCGAATCCGATGGGTACCCGATAAAATTACCCGAACGAGGGCGGGTATGAGAGCAAATTTTTACCCATGGGGCAGGTATGGGGGGTTAACAACAATACTCGTCGGGTATCGGGGCGGGTATGGGGATACTACCCCCATACTCGTTTACCCGTAATATAGTAATTAAAATTTTGCCATTATATATATATACATACAAACCCAGCAATTACCCAAATCCCTAATTCAATTCTTCCTCAATCCATTCCTCATCAACGCAGTGTCGCCGTCAACCATCATTCACAACTTCACGCCGCCATCTTCTCCACCGAACCAACCTCCAAATCCACCACAAATCAACATCTTCCTCAATAGAGAACCATTACATCTCCGGTTTGAATCTTCTTCGGTTCTTCCTTCTTCAGTCCCTCATTCTTCTTTTCTTTGCAGATCCAATCAAGATTCAATAAGGTTAGTGATCTGTTAAGTATTCGTCTATTTAGATTTTTAATTAGTCTAGT
>JANZLX010000211.1:27769065-27780048 GCA_025531955.1 Erythroxylum orinocense
GTTAACTTATTTTTATTTTATAAAATTTGATATTATAATTTATCTATAATATAAATAATATTAAAAAAAATCATATTAAATATAAAAAATTTAATAGTTTAATTAATTGAATTAATAATAATAATAATAATAATAATAATAATAATAATTATTAAATGTTCTATATTTTTTATTAAAATTATAAACTTAATTTTTTCAGAATTAAATATCTAAAATTTAAATTCCTGTAAGAAAATTAAACGAAATACTAAGATATATAATATTCATACCTTTATAATTTTTTTAAATTCATGTCCTATAACTTATTTTACACATAAATAGTTAATAATAAATAAATAATTTTACTAAACATCTCTAACAAATAGCTAATACAATCTACTAATCAAATCAACTGATAAAATCAGTTATTAGTAAGTAAATTTCCCAAATCCCCTGCTGACATCACCATTATCCTTGCACAGGATGGCTCTGACGTCACCTTTTAGGCGGCGTCCACCGTAATTAGTGTTTAGAGGCTTTTTGCACTCTTGTTAAAAAAAAAAAGCGAGGAAAGCAACAGATTATTATTGTAGTGTGAAGATAATGATGAATCAATCTCAGGGAGATGATTAAGCTTGTGCTTGAGGTAGAGACCAGGAAGAGATGGCGGGCAGTTAGCTCACGTGTCCCTGTCTCTAATATATTTTAGTTGTGCTTTTGTCGTATAGAGAGAGTAGTACTTGAGACAAGAAATGAGTGGTCAGTGTGTGGCGTGTAGACTAAGGAAACCCAAAAAAATAGGAAATTTGTTATAATTTATTTAAAATGTATTTAAAAAGCAGTGAATAATAATTATTTTATTACTTAAATTTTGATTTGATAATGATATCAAAAGTAGGAGAGAGGGTGCTTTCTCTTCAACTTACGTGTGGGGTCAGGTGCCACGTGATGTCCCAATGGGTCATCGTGGGATTTTACTATGTTGATGAATGTCAGATTGTGTGCGGGCCCACCACTGGTCTTGTGGGTCTATTATGTGGACCCCTACCGTTGCATATGGTTAAAAGAACTCCATCAGAAGTTATAGATATTCCTTAGTTGAACAACAACTAGAAACGGACGGTCCAGATTCTTCTGATAGTTACATTCCAGACGTTATCAGGATCGGTGTGGACAAGTGCTCGCTGAGAATGGACAGAGAGGATCTGCCAAGAGTCCACATTTCTTCATCGCCATATCTTAAAACGACCCGAAATTTAAGGTGGAGTGGACCAGTAAATGATTGAGTGGAATTTGAATTTCCGGACTTTCTTGGAAACCTCCCTCGATCACCGTCACACAAACAATTATGAAAAAACAACTCGGTCAAATTAATTTTCTTTTCCAAATTCAAGAAAAAAAAAGTTAAAATGCAAAATATCCATAGAAATTGTTACTTTTTACAAAATAAATTGAAGGATATTATTTTTTTTACACTGAAAGCGTAATTCTTATATTTTTGTGTATTAAAAAACCCTTAAATATATTTAATAATTTATAAATAATATATATCAAATTTATCACAATTTAATAAATTAAAATATTAAACAACAACAATAACCCAATAATAATCTCACTAAAATGCAAGATTGGGGGAGGTTTAATAATACAAAGTCTTGTCCTTAATTAATAATAATCGTATATATAGTCCATATGATTCACAGCCATCACAACATCTCTTGTTATCTGTTGAGGCAGAGCAATGTATGGACAGTCGTGAGTTATTTTGGGGTCCGTAATCTTTTGCTTTCATTTTAGAAAAGTTTACACCATTAACTTAAAGAGTTCGAGAGGTTAGAAGATTCATAAACACTTCATTTAATAGCGAGATTGAATCAGTGGATAAAGTTTTCGGGTTGAAATGGCTAGAGGTATATGGTGTTCATTGTTTTGGTTATGCTTCCACATGTTTCTAATATATATATGTATATGCATACATGATATTTATATATACGTGAAGACTTGTATGTGATACGTGAAATGCATGTACAGAAATTTCTCTGATATTTGGTATCAAAGCGATTATAAGCGTCTGAATTGGTTTCTTGCGTCTGTTAAACATATCCTCTGTTATGTTCTGTTATGTGATTTTATGCACATTAAAGTTGTTTATTTGTGAAATAACTATTTGCACACGTTATATATGTAATTAATTGAAAATTGTATGTATAAATTTATGAACATTATACATACAAAAGTAGATTAAATAAATTATGCATTGTTATCTGATTTATTTGCATTATTAATTATTTAATGCAATATTTAATTTTAATTACGATTAAAGTAATGTGAGATGATTCATATAATTTTAATTAATTAGAGAATAGTCACATCATCTTTAATTGAATAAAATTTTATATTTAAGTTAATAGATTAGTACTGTAAACATTAGTTGTAATTAATTATATATATATAATAAAATTTACCCAAAAAATTTGTTAAATGTATATGATTAATCAGGATAAAATATCAAATTATAATTATTGATTTACCCACAAAAATTAAGAAAAGTAAGATAATTTGGTAGTTTTATCTTTTTGTGGTCATTGCCTCGTTACTTCCACCTTCCTACCCTCTCTACTTTTGACACGACAAAAAAACAGGCAGTTAGGTTTGCTTTGCTGAAATGACACTAACTATATTGGAGGCTTCTCGCCAAGTGTTCCAAATGCTCAAGTAAAGAAACTATAATTGACTATGAGGTGCGTCCAATCACTATAATTCGGTGCAAAACAACCCTAAAAGCGATACACTCACCACCTTACTCTATATTTTTAGTAAACACCGTTTACAATTGTATTTCCTTTTCTTGAATGGTTCACGTTGTTCTCTAGTGATTAGTATATTTCTGGGAGAAGACAAGGGACAGTGAGTTGGTGTGTAGATGCTTCAATCTCCTCCGCAAGTAAGGAATAAAGAAAGATCACAAAACCCTCTTCTTCACTATAGACGTGGGTTTATGTGTGTAAGCACGTAATTATATTTAAAAACCACAAGACATGTGTCTCGTGTTGGCCAAATTGTCGGTCTGTCGAGTTATGTACAGAAGCAGACATGATGTCGTGGATTAGATTTCGGTGGTTGTTTATTTAATCCAACAAGCTTTTGATAGGTACTAAGCTGGAATTATTATATTTGTCAAAAAGTGCATTTATAATCATGACTTGAGCCGTGCAGCAAGGGCATATAGGTGGCGATGCCTTTAATTCCATAAGTAGCTAACTGTGAAAGGTCATTGATGTGAAAATATTATTAAAAAGGATTGCATATGACCTAATAAATAATAAATTAACAAAAGAAAATGATTGATATGAACTTTTTTTAAAGGATAAAATATTTTTTGTTTACTAACCTAATTCAAGTTTAACCCTTAAAAGAAAGTTAAATATAAAATGTTATCTTAATACTTAGATTTATCTTAATTTTTTATTGTAGAGTTATATTTTTTAATATTTTAAAATTGAGATTGGAAGTTGAATAAGTAAGAAAAGAAATTTAAGTTTGAAAATTTCCAATCAATATTAGATCATAAAAAATTAATTAAAGATTGAATAAACTAAAGAATTTTAAATATAATTAAAAGAGATCATCTTTATCAATCTACAAATTTAAAGTTTAATTAAAATTTTTTTAAATTAATATTAATTAATTTTATAATAACTTATTAATTTTAAAAATTGACCTATTAATTAATAAACTGATTATTTTTTAACAACAATAATTATTAAAATAATCGAATAAAAAAGTTAAATGATTCAAAAATTTTACAGTTTAAACGGTCGAACCGATTGAGTTTTTTAATCATTGAGATTTTAAATATTAACTTTTTCGTTTTTAAATTTTCTCATTAGCATTTAGGTTTATCCTTTTTCATTTCTTTATAACTCTCTTGGGATCAATTATTTAACTTAATTTTTATTTCATTTTAAAAAATTTAAGGAGAACTATCAAAATTATATATGTAATATCAATTTGTTGATCCAGCAAATTTGCCTACACATAGAATAATACAATAGCTTCCAAGTCCATGCATGTATTAAATACGTGGAACTACAATTACTTACCATTACGTGATCTCTCTCCTTTCAAATCTTAGGGTTGCCTAATCACTAAGTAATCTCTTCCTATTCAATATAATCCCTAGAATTTTGGAGTTAATTAAGGGATCTAAATCACTAACGATGAATTCAACCATTGATTTTGGTCCAACTGATGATCTACAAATTTAATACTCTAGCTTTTCACAGGGAAAATGAGCATACCCATCATTGAAAAGAGAGTTCCCTAAAGTTACCTTTTTCATGTATATTAAATTAAGACTCAAAACTCGAACAAGAACATTAAAGAGAGGGAGCTACTACCGGCCTAGATGGTCTAGGTCTTCAAGTTACAGGCTCTTTTCTCGTAAGAAAAGGGTTATGGAATCACATTAATCAAGCTATCAACACGCGTAGTCACGTTGACGACTAACAACATTAAAGACGGAGGCAGGGTTGGCTTATAGAGGACAAGACACATTCTTAAATAACTATAAACCGCTTGCTGCTTGTTAGTAGGCAGGAATATGAAAACAGAATAGACCATGTCATACATGCATATACGGAAGCTGGCCCTATTAGAGAGCAAATGATAATGGAGTAAAGATGGCTCTAAGAGAGTGGTCCAAGTGCAAGTTCAAATCATGACGATGGGTTGCAATTCACCAACTTTAGAATTGATATTTTTAATAATTATTACATATAATCCAATAGAAACTTATAAAACAAGTTCAACCGATTAAAAAAATGGAGTATTGATGACTCAAATGCTTCATTCGTATGATTCCTAAATGGACACAGCATGTTACCTAAAGTAAAGAACAGTAACTTATTATGTGTCCCTCGCATGGTTTGCTTCAGCTGTGGATGCTCCTGCTACATGAACAAAGAGATAAGTATCAAGCCTCCAGTCATCAAAGCACAAGATACCTCCACCACGTGGTTTGTTGCCTTTCTTCAAGACAAAAGACTTGTCTTCAAAGCCCCAATCCACTTAAGGGACTAATAATTGTAATGTCCCGGCAATCATTTTTTTTATTTTTAGTGCTTTTTCTTTATATTTTATATGGAATTTCCTTTCGAGCCAATTGGACATAATTTTTAATATGATATATATATTGATGTCTCTATGTTGAGAATAGTAATGGATGAAGATATTTTCATACTTTCCTTACCATTAAGTCAATTTATGATATTTTATATATTATATTATGTTAAATAATGTCATCGCAATCACTTTAGTTGGATACAAATTCATTTATAAGGTAAAAATTATTGTAATTTACTAAAAGGGTCTCACAATATAATGATAAGTGTGTATATATATATATAATATATATAAAAAAGTTTCTAAGTCAACATTTGATGGTGAAAAAGTTCACTTTTATCCCAATTTAAAGTTAATAAATCATATTTAGATGAAGTTAAAAGCATTAAATTTGAGTTAAATTTTTAAAAATTAAATTCTATTTGAGTTTTGTTTTACGCTCAGAGGTATTTAATTAAATTCAAAATATTCCTATATATAAAAAGTTAAAATAAAATTATTATTTTTAAATATTATGTGGAATTCAAACAGAATCAATTCTGCTTGAACTTATTAAATTATTGTAAAAGGGGTTTGTAAGTGACTCGACTTATTATTTTTCCTAAAATTGAGATATAATATCACTTTTTATGTACATATTGCTTCATGGCTTGCAATAAAATAAAATAAAATAAGGAACACATTACATTGCAACTTGGAAGCTACCTTGCAAGTTGCAATGTACAGAAGAAAACACTAAATCCACAACTCTCTTTCATGTAAAGCAATTGTTGATGAAGTTTCTACCAATTATTTCAGACTATGGTTTGGGCCTGATATGATTAAATCTCAGGAAAGTAATGGATATTGACCTTAGCCCAGCTTAGAATATGTTTATGAAGTCAATGAACGTTACTTGGCCAGCATGAATTAGTGCCCTAAGTTTAGTAACTTTTGCAATTTTAATTTTGTTTTTTCATGAGAAAGTCAACAGTAACTGTTATTAGATAATAATTAGTATTAGTGATTTAATTACTACATCGTTCGAATTTAAAATCGTCCAATATTATAAAAAAAACCCCTTTTGACTCAAATTTGAAAGTTTTTTGGAGGTGAAAATGATGATTTACACCTCAACGTTTGCTAAAAAGTTTAAATAATTTCCTACCATTATTTTTGTATCATTTTACACTCTAAAGTTACTAAAATAATACTTATTGGATCTTAATATTATTAAAATAATACTAATTGTATTCTAAAAATAGAGATAACGGTAATAATTTATTTAAACCTACCATAAAATGTTAATGTAAAAATTTAAATAAACCATTTTTAAAATTGCATAAGATAGGTCCAATTTAACTAGTTTTAACATGATGCAAGTTCAATTTACAATTCATGTACTAAAACTTAACTAAGATAACTTTTTTAAGTATTGAATTAGAAACAATCTCGTAACTAGTTAAGGATAAGATTACGTATTAGGAAATATTCGTGTTCTGTTATTTGTAGTTATCTTTTCCATAGATAGATTGATTCTATTTCCATGTAAATCTTTGTAATTGGTAACTTATTCTCCTACAATCAAGGAGACGTTAGGTCTGTGTAATTTGTATATATTTCGGTAGTGCTGCAATGAAAAATCAATTCCAACCATGTTTTCTTCTTCTTTATTTCTTGTTATTACGTATTTTTAAACCTTTTGAAATTTTGTATTCAACGAAGTTTTTATTGAGTGGTTGTTGCTGTAATATTTTGAGTATTATCAAAAAGCTAACTTATATATAATGAAAACAAGTCATCATCATTATCACCTAGTTTAAAGTCTCGCAATAAAACGGAGTAAATAACATAAATTTTTAGAAATACTATTTCAACCACCCTTTACGAGCCCTTGTCATTGCCAGCCTTTTTTATTCTTATTAGAATGGAATTATGGGTTATTAAAATTGAGTATGTAAATGTCCAAAAGTGAAAAGAAATTGATTATCTCAGGCTGGCCCCCAAGACAAATTTTTATTTATAGCGTGTTTTAAGGTGTTCACTTAGGAACTGACCAGGTGGTCGTCTAGACATTCGTGAGACCGTAGGATGCTCTGAAAAGCACCGAATAGTGCCCGGGAGGATATTGTGCTATAATTCCTTCGACTATTAGCCTGTTACATGACCTTCATGGTTCGCGAGCTGCCAAGCTCAAAAGCAAAAGGCAACAAACTGTACAAGAAGTAGAGGACAAGGCAATTACAAGTCATCTTATGATCAAAGCCTCCTTATTTATTCCACCTTTCTTCAGTTGAGTAGTCTTTATATACCGCAGAACCTACAGTGCTTCTATCTAAGCTCAGTGATTCACTTCTTGTTACTTGAAGGGAATTTATGTCAGGCCACCAATTCTTGATCAGTTCTCAGAGTCCGTGTTGTAGTGGGGATTCAATCATCGAGTGATTGATTGAAGCACATGCATGTGTCGATGGTGAATATGGTTGTAGTAGCTGTTATAGTACTTCAGCTGATTTTGGCACATCTTGGTGGCCTGGTTGGTGCTCAAGGAGCTTCTTCGAATTTCACACAGTTTGATTCTTCATGCAATTTCAGTGGCTCATGCAATGTCACTTTGGATGACAAGAGAGGGGTACCAGCAGGATCCAACCCGCTCCACAACAAGTAGGCTTAGCTATCTCCATCCGGCGTTTCATTACAGAATGAAACTACTGAAGATATTATTTTCAGAGAAACAGAAAAGCATCGAGTAAAATAGAGTAAACATCAGCATTTTCTGGAATGTAATGGAAAGCTAATTCAGGATTTGTTTATTGTGGTTAGTGGTTTGTCTGACATGTTTGTGCATGAGTTGTCTCTTCGTTTGGCGTGTTCTATATATAGGAATTGTTGCATGCCTACGATAAAGCAACTGTGTCTTCTTCTTGTTATTTTGATTTAAAGGTTCAACCATGAAATCGTGATGTTTGTTCGTCATAAAGAACTATCCAAACAAGGAAACAAACAAGTGGTCGTGGAATTTGGTGATCATGGACGCCATGAACCAATAGGTTTGTGTTATATTATACTATATCCTAAGATATATAATGGGGTGACCGTTGAACAGATTTTTTTTTAATAAAAATATTAATTTAAGAATAATATAAATTAATCTTAAAGTATATTAGATGAACTGCGGCTACTTTTCAACAAAATATGGTTAGGTCATTTTGGAGGGCATTGAAATATGATTCTTGTCACATAAGGAAAAAGCTTTTAAAATGATATGAAAATTTTCATGTGTATAGTTAATTCCATTGATTAAAAGACCCAACCAGTTTAGCCTATTCGGATCTATTTTTATTTTTTTAGTTCTATTTATTAAACAGTAAAAATATTGAACCGTATACTTTTTCTTTCAATTTGCTTTAATAATTCTTATTGTTAAAATTTGATTAATTTATTAATTAATTAGATAATTTTTATAAAATAAAGACTTCTTATGAACTAAAATAAATCAATTAAAAACTCTTTTTTAATTAAATTCAAATTTTTTAATGAACAAGATAATTCCTTTCAATATATTTAACATTTTTTAATTTTATTTTATTTAATTTTTATGACGTTTTAATATCGATTGAACCTTTCAATCCTGATTTCTTAGATAAAGGAAAAGTTAAGATTAACGAATCAATAACCTAAGTTATCCATGAGCATGCAATGATTCCACCAACAAGAGGGAGGGATGTATAATATAATATAATGTTCTGAATCTAGGCGTGGGAGTGCATGAGAAGAATAAAGCGCTTGCTTTTGGTTTGTTGCTAAGGATGCTTCTATGCTTGTCTGGTTAGTTTTGTGGCTTATTTGTTTGTCAACTTGCTTTCTCTCTACATAAACTTACGAATGGCTTAGCATGCCCGCCATGGTTCAGATCTTGAGAGTGTCAATCTAGTAAATTCATTTGTACTATAGAAAAGATGAAAACGTGATGATCTTTTGGATCTTCTAATCTATACGATTGAAACAAAAATTTTAATGAAATCTAAGTGAATATCTTCCATGAATCCAAGATCACATGAACCAATAAAAGAGATATAATGAAATCTAAGTGAACGTATTGCATGCAATAAAAAATTTAATGGAGTTGAAGTGAATCATATGGAGCATCACAAGAAACAAAGTGAATGGATAATAGACAAAGTAGACATTCATGCATCACAATCACAAACCTGCCAGACTGCTGGGATTATACTTGTATAGTTCCACATCTTTTATCCTATTTGGAGGCAGTTTTTCCTTATTTATCTTCTTAATCAAGTAATCATCAATCAGTTCATTTTCGTGGGGTGTGCAACTGTAATCAGAGGCAAAGAGTCGAAGTATTTCTTGTCATCAGCTTTAGCGTTATTGCCCTTCTGATTTGTTCCCATATTGTTGAAAGCACCATATTTTGACCTTCCAATGTAGGTTCCGTGTCGGAAAGCCTCCGGATTGACAGGAATATAATGACTGCCACCGTTGTTCTCGGCAACAGAAATGGACTTACCCCTATGCCGACTATAGTTGACATTGTCAAGAACATAGTTGTTATTGCAATTATATGAGTCAGCCATGTCAAGAGCAAGTGACTTGCCTCTGTCGAGACCAGATTTAGAAGCATTAATCAAACCAGTTTCTGCATAATCTTTGGTGGAGACAAGATTTCATTGTCTATGCCCGTCCATGTTGGAACTCTTAAGAGTATAAAGAAATCTTCAAGATCTTAAAGACTATTGAATTGTGAAAAGAAAACTTGTAATGTTTATGTCATCTGAAAAATTCTGATTTATTTGTTGATAAAACCTTACTAAACCGTTTCTTGAACTTAGAAAAAGAATTTCATATAAGAGACATTTAATTTAATTAAGCAACTTATCTTCTTGATAACAAATTTAATTAATTTCAAAATCTTAGATAATTATTGTTATTTATAATTAAAACTAAATAGTATCAATCCAATTTTAGTAATAAATAAAAATTCTTTTTAATCTTAAAATTAAATAATTTCAATAAAATTGTCCATATAGTGATTATTTTAATATTTGAATATCAAATCATTGGGGATTAATTGGGCATGGAAATTCAAGTTATCCTTTGGAGTTCCAAAATATTACGAGGGAATCAATTTACAATTTCAAAGCGTCAGAGATAAGAATTGAAAACCACTTTTGATTAGTAATTCAGATAGATAGAAGAAAACCACATTCAACCATATAATACCTAATTATATAAACTTGGAACCAAATTAAGACCTAATAAACACCAACATCTTATTTCAAATCCTAAACTACTTAAGAACTAACACAGAAACTAAACCCATAGGGGTTCTAATTGAACTCAAGACTATTCTAATGATCAATTAAAGCATAATTATTATTGATATTGACCATGCATGGTGACTGAGACAGGCTTGGCCATAGAAATAGCATTGTCAGGAACTCCAATCTCTGGAATGGTGTTCTCGAACGGAGGATGCTGCGATTTAAGTTAATGAGGATCAAATAGGACATATCAGTAAGGTGAGAACTTTGAAGGAGCAAGCATGACAGAAGCTGGTGAAATTAGTTGAGAAGCAGAGTTGGGGAAGGTGTTGTTCATGTATGTGGTGATGTCAGGGTAGAGCTGAGTCTCATTAATATCTGATATGAAATCCAGATTTGCTAATGAATGCGGGTCTTCTGAAAGAACAAGTTGAAATTCAATCGCATCGCAAACTTCAGGTTCAGGTTCAGGTGGCTCAGTATAAGAAGTACTTGCTATTTCTCTGGCTCGTGGAGGCCTAGCCCTTGAAGATCTATCAGCCTTCCTATATATTCGACATAACACCCAATCATCCAGCTACACAAAATTCAGGATTAGGGTTTATGATAATCAACGTGA
>JANZLX010000211.1:27803719-27826182 GCA_025531955.1 Erythroxylum orinocense
CAAATTAATCAGATCTTAGGTAAATTTGATTATAATATTTAGTGCTTGATTTTAGGAATAAATTTGGAGATATTATTATGATCTTTAGCAAATATCTAAAATTTTCTGTTACATTTCAGCTCTATATAATGAGCTTGTTGCTATCAATAATAAAATGGTGTTATAATGGTGCTCTACGTCAAAGCCTTTGCTTTATCTTCTCTTTTATTTACGTATTATGCTTCAGCCCTATAAAAACAACAATCTGGAAACAACTAGTGCTTGAAGGAAAGACGAGTTTGAACTGAATATTCTTCAAGATAACAGCAATGGAGGTAACTAGCGCGCATTGGTCTGATTAAAAGTTCATGAATCAGAAGTAGTTCCTTACATGGACAATAAATGCCATAGCTAAGCTAAATCATGACAACAGCTTAGTTATAATATTCTTATTAAGCTCCAAAGAACAGTTTAGATGGTGAAATTAAACCCTTTAAAAAGTTTGAAAAAATTATCACTTATCTTCATTTTAAAAATAACTTGTCAAACATACAAAATATCGAAACTTATAAGTATTATTTAATTTAAACTTGTCGTTTAATTACGTTTAAATTGTTGACTCATCATAATTTTAATTTTTATTTCAATTTTATTTATGATAAAATCGGACTTAACATTTTAGAAGAGAAAATTTTGAAATAAATACTAATACTACTCCAAATTGAGAATATAATTTCACTAATTGACAATTTGATATGGGATAGTTGTACGCAAAAAAAGGTTTAAGAGGATAGTATATACCACAATATTTTAAATTATAGATTACAATTATTAGTTATTATTATAACATCCAAAATTATAGGTAACAGTTCTGTCTGATCCTAATGGGGCTGGACGCTATTGTTTGGATCCATGAGTCCGGTGACCTTAGCTAGGGAATGCCTGCAAAACAACAGAAGGCACACCAGGGGTTGATTTCCGGTAGACCCCTCCGACGCTCAAGTTAGTTTTTTTGTATAGGTTTTGGTAGTTATTAATAGAAAACAACATAGTACTGATGTCGTACCTGTATCATGGTAAAGTAGTACCTTATATAAAGAATAGCTGCTAGATTTAGGTCTTTACGTAGGTCTTTGCGTATGCATGGGAGGTTACCTCCTACGAATGGGCCGTGGACTCGTGGACCTGGGCCTGGGCCTAGTATAGCCGATCTAACCAGGTAATTTACGTTTACAACATCAACAATTATGCAACCTTATCTTTGACTGATAGGAAGATTAAAATAAATAAATATATATATAAAATAAGGGATAATAAATCTAATATGCATCATAAGTAATTGAAATTATTGTGGGTAGTTCAAAATGCGAAGTCCTCAATATATGCTAAAGTGAATTGGATCAAGTGTAGCTTTCCTAGTTATAGTACCAATCCAATTTTCATTTAATAGTTCATACTTCATAGAGTGGAGAATACAAATGTGTACTAAAAGAAAAAGAGCATTATGCACACGAATGTCTGTGAATCAAAATTTTCTGTACCGCTACGCACAGATATGAGGTGTCCTTGTACTATTAGTACGTTGTCCCTGTCAGACAGCTTCTGGTAGATAAAGAGTGAAATACCGAAAGGTAGGCAACGACATTGCAGTTCCAAGTTGACGCTGGAACATTGATATTATTCTCAACAACGGCTGCAACAATCACTGATATTTGATCATTATTAAACCGTCATGTAATAATTGAAGAACCATATTTTTATCTATCTAAAACTTTAAATTTTAACTAAAAAAAGATTGTCAAAAAATGAAAACATTCTAAACCAAGTTCCTGTCTCCAAGGAAGTGTGTTAACCCAAGAAGCTTCCAATAAGAAACTCTTGTTTCCATTTCGAAACTCCAAAAATGCCATACGCAACATATATCAATCTTTCCTGTCATTAGTTTGAGCTTGGAGCTGCAAAAGTACTCTCCTATGTCCCTACTCCTACCTGAAAGCTCACTTGTCAGAAACAACCAGAGAGGAAAATTCAATAGTTTGATGACAATTCTAAGGATTTCTTTGCAAGGAAAAACAGTGAACATGAACAATACTGTTTCATGTTTCTTTCCGGCGGCCTTAGTGCGTATACATATGGACAAAACAAAAGATACCAAGTTGCAGTAGTGAGCTCCATTTATACGGCCCTCTAGTTGATGCTGCTCCATTTTTTGATAGCAGATTAAAGCTCAGTACCTGTTTTGAAATATGATCCAAGTTCTTGTTAGAATCCTAATCTTCCGGAAGAAATCCTGATTCGAGAACTCGGAAGAGTTTTTTTTTGTGCTTTGATGGTCAGCAAACTTATCCACAAACATTAATTTTTGCTAAGACATTGTATCTGACCATTTGAGAACTACTACTCCTCCAAGTATATATCTAAGATTATGTCCAGTTGTGTTCATCTGTAACCATGTGATCATTATTGGTAAAAGATAAGCATGAAGGTCACCAATTCAATGCAGATCAAAGGAAATGATGCTGATATTGGTGTGCAGTTAATGATAAACGACAGCCATACAATCATGTCAAAGGATAAGATCTTTTACCATGTGTTGAGTGTAGAGTTGCTAATAATAATTGAGCTTGAATTATTCATTAATTAGAACTAATTATATCAATATCGATAGCTCATTTTTATTATTTATAAATTCTTTAATATTTTCATGTTTATTCAATATGTGATACTCTAACATTTCCTCTCAAGTATAACTAAAACTGGATATCTAATTGTCAGTAAAAATAAATAGAATAATAACCGGATCAAATTATTAAGACTAAACATCTAGACGGATAATCGAAAAATTAATAATTCAGGCTAAATCTATTGTGATGTCATATTAAATTTTTTAATATAGATAAAATATAGAGTTCACTAACAATAATTAAGATTGAGTCAATAATTATCAAAATGAACCAAACTAATCATTTAAATAATTAAAACTTATTATTTACACTTACTACCGGATACTCTGATATAAACAACTTTCTTTCTGTACTGGAAAAGCTTGTCGTTTTACAGGAAAGTTTTAACCCTGGTCTGTAATGTCTTCTCTTCTTCCAAGGACAGTACATGGTGATTATCTCTGTAAGATAGCTCTATAAAGACTGTCAATAATTTCCTTTGCACTCTGTTTCAGGCTCATTAATCCAGGAAACAAAATGTACAAAACCATTAAATTTCCTTTCCTAACTTTTTAGGTATGAGGAATTGATTACGACAATGAGAAGCATTCAGTATAGAGGAGAGCTAAGGCTAAGAGACTCGGAAATTTTATCTTGAACCATATTGGATAATTCTTGATAGGCTCACCGGAAGCATGCGCCCCTGAGCTTGAGTTGGCTTCAAGTTTCTAACATTACTACGTGGTTTTATCGATAGCAAACCAAACATGAGATGCATTAATTTCTTGGCTCGGAGGTGAAGGCTGCTTTTAAGCTCTCCAACCAATAGTCTGATGAGATGGCCATGCTAATGATCTACCAGGATCAATTGAACCGACTCAAAATTAGTAGGTAACTTTGGTTTGATGTTAGTCCCAAAATTAAGGGATTATTAAATTAAGACAGACGGGTATGATTATTGATTTCCAAACTTGCATAACTATCAGTAAAGATGGTCATGTAGTCAGTGATGATTTAGCTGAAACGAACAGTGTAAATTACGCCTCTTGATCCAAATTTGTTAGAATGCTCTAAATGAGATCTGTCTTTTTCCACTTTTATTACATCGCACCAGAAGTTTAAAGCTTTCCTTGAATTTTGTATCACACTGGCAAGAAAGTTTTCAACTTGGGCCTAAGAATCTGAGATTATCATCACAACAACTACAAAACGGGTTGGGAACTAAAAAAGAAAGTTGGGCTTCAATGGTTGCATGAGCCTACAAAAATATGAGAGTCTGAAGACCCTGGGAATGCGTAGAAATAGAGGAAAAAATATGCATATGAAAGGAGATATGGTGGCACTGCCCAAGGCCAATCACCGGAACTGCAACTACAAAGATCAAATTTTCAGAAGTAAAATAGCAGAGGAAAACAACCCATTACTATATATGTTGAAAGGAATGAATGCTCGTGGGAACTTGTCACTCATGTCATCTTCTGGTTGGAAATTGTGGAGGAATTTGTTTGCTGCTTTGGACATTAGTTGTCCTTTTAAAACATATTCAAAGTTATGGTTTTTAATTGAGACACAGCTAAAATCTTACGTTATTAGGCTTCTGTAATGATTTATGGTCATCCCATCTTGTTGTCTCCTCTACATTACACACAGACACATGCACTAGGGACCTCCATTCCTGTACCATTCTCTTTCTTCTATTATACGGATATTCATGTTCATGTTGTTTGGGTTTGGGGGGCTCAAGAACCAATGTTAAACTTCTTGTCTCTTGGGCTTTGGTTCTAATCTTTCTTTTCGCCTTTCTTCCCATTTCTTATTTGTCTTTCCACGTTCCATCACCTCAAAGTATCAGAGAGATAAGTGAAAGAAAAGCACTTTGCTATAATGTGTCTTTCAATTACTGATTTTCTTGTTTTCTTATAGAAAACGATGCACTCTGTTTCTTAATCCTTTTCTTATATGTAAGTTATCTTTCAGTCTCTCCTCGCAGTGCAAACTCTTCTTTTCTAGGTCCAGAAATGGGGTATAGTGGTTACAAGTTCTTGTTGTCTCAAAAACTTGGCTGCTTTGCCATTTCCTTTGTCTTTCTCTGGATTTCAAGCTCGACCCAAGTGAGATTCATGGCTGAAGGTAAACCAAACCTCAACTAATATCTGTTTTCAATGGAGAAATTTTATTAATAAGGTTGAATTAACTACTCCATTCTATTAACAGGTACAGCAAGCCCTGCATTAGTCACTCCTTCACAGGTGAGCAGTACTGTAATTCTTTTTGTTCTCATAAGCTTTAACATGTTAGCTTTTAGAACTTTTTGTTTCTCACACACAAAGTCAAGAGCCATTGCTGAGTTATTTCTTGAGTTTGGTTAGACAGTAAACGAAGAAGACAAAAGGATGATTCTAAGATCTCAGATAGGTTCAAGGCCACCAAGATGTGAGGGCAGGTGCACCTCATGTGGGCATTGTGAAGCTATCCAGGTTCCAACAAATCCCCAAGTCTCCACCATTGCCTATGCTAGAGGAGATGATAGCTCCAACTACAAGCCAATGAGTTGGAAGTGCAAATGTGGAAACTTAATCTTAAACCCTTAATTTTGATTGCTTCAACTGTCAAATTTCTCAGTTGTAGCTGGAAATATATATTTTTTCCTTTGAACAATGTACATTTCTATACTGATATGTCTGATCTCTAATATCCTTTTAGACATGCACGCATGCATGTATATATATGTGTGTGTTTGTATGTGTGTGTGTGTTTATATGCTAGTTTACTTTGTCTTCAAAAACAAATCCAGGTGAGCAGAATAAGAGATTTGGTGGGCAGATATGGCGATCTGCAACACGCTATCTTTTATATCCTTGAAAAGAAAAACAATAATTTCTTTCATATCGAAGCAGTTTGCTCTAAATGTAAGTCCTCCAGTCTTCGCTCCAAGTGAGAAGTGACCAAGGTCCTGAACCTATGGACAAAGTACCAGGATCTGGGTTTTGAAAGTTATTACTTGTCGTGTAAGAAATCGTAAAATCATTAGTTTTCTTCCCAAACCTCAAGTATACGGTCTTGCGGCGGATACTGCAACAGTTGTGATCAAATAATACGATGACACATCTTTCAATTACCTTCAAAATAAGTTTGTTTTGCTCTTTGAATCTGATTCTTCCATTCTTGGGTTCAGATGTTCTATCTCAATTATCCTGTACTAATCCTATTTTCGGATTGAAGAAGAGTAATTGGTACAGATCCTCTGATGCCCACATCCTTACCTTGTGCTTTTCTATTGTTCTTACGAGGAAAAGAGGCTACAAAATGACGGTTCTTTTGATCAACTAATATTACTCGTTTGTCAGCAAGTGTGTTTAAGGAAAATATACTTCCATTTTGGTGACTAAAAAAGTCAGAATCATCTTCTCATTTCAGGTTTTTGATACAAAACAGGAAGAAAGTGAAGGGATGGAAGAGAGGAAAGAGACTCGTTGTCATAAAAAAGATCGTAATCTACAAGTGATGGGATGTTACATGAGGATGAGTGTATTCGCTCTGCTGATCTCTTGGGTTCGTCTTTCATTGTTATAACCAGAAAACGCCATGCTTCTTTCTTGTTGACAACTGACACCCCGAAGACGAAGACCACACCAAGAATTCAAATCAATCAGGAATACTGCGTTGATGAGAGGCATATATCGTTCTTTTGAATGACTACTCTTCATTGTCTCCGTGAGAGAAGGAAAAAAGCCAAAAACGCCAAGTGAAGGGACACAAGCAGATCATATCAGCTTTGATGAAACACATCTTGTATAAAAGGAAACTTGTTACTTTGATATGATCTTACTCTCCCCAAAATTAACCAACCAATTTTAAGTTAATTAAATTTTGGATATGATTAAATTTAAATTAATTCAAATAAAATGATTCATTTTTAACATAATTTATTGACAACCTTTTATTAAATTCTAATTTTGTCCAAGTAAAAAAATTAATTCTCATTCTCATCCTTCTTCATTTTCTATGGATTCATCATTGTATTCAATTTCAATATTTAAGGGCATGCATGCATTGAAATTCATTATACATTAGTACTTATTATTTATCTCAAACTCAAGCGGTATGTTCTATCAATAATCATATTACAAGCGTCCGGTACATACAAGGGTTTAGATTATACTGGGAAGAAAGTTTACTCCCGCTTTAATTCTATGTTAAAATGCAATTAGTTGAACAAACGAATTCTTAACACACAAACAAAGTGTATGTATTAAGCGAATTAGTTCAGAAAGCTCTGTGAAATCTACAGTGTTAAAACATATGAACAAAGCATTCTTCGAGTATTTGTCTTTTGTCATATGAGATCACCGCGTTATCTTGTTTAATGGAATCAGGGCTGAGAAGTAATATGATTATGATCACTAGATTTATGAGAATCTCGTGTTAATGCAGTATGACCTTGTAAAATCAACAAATCCTGATCTGAAGTAAGTTGAATCATGAACTTAGCTGAATGATATACTTGATCACTTCAAGCCGGTGCTAGTCCCTTGGGAATATAATAGAGAGGTACAACTACTACGAGCACATCAGATGCAACAGTCACGAGCAGTGATGGGAAAAACAAAAGTCTCAAACTGTCCTGGAACTCCCAAAATAGAATGTTGGTGCAAAAGTCAAGACAGACAAACTGAAAAAGCTGAGTAGTCAGTACCTGAGTATTGGTGCTATCAGGATTCTGATTCCCAACGCCTGTTGTTAACAAGTGTTTTGTTGCTGTATTCCAACAACTAGCATTTAATAGCAACTGTGAAATAGCACTGACAAATCCACATCCCTCAATCACGTACAAAATATGCTAGGCGGACCTTGAAATATCATAGCCACTACTTGCCATCTGTTAGGACATTCATATCAGATTTCCTGGAAACTGACCTTTGATGTACAAGTCACTCCACCAGGGTTAGTGCATTATAATATATATATATAGCGGTGGGTTCTGAAGAACGGACAAGATTGGATTAAGTCCAAAAGATTCTATAGAGAGCAAACACAAATGAAGCAGGGTACGTTGGCCCTGCTGTTGGAAGCATCTAACTGCCGATCTTCTTTTCAGCAGATGCAATTGAAGACAAGGTATGCAACGCGGGAGCTGAGTGGAGAAATATTGCTTCAGACATGAAAATTGCTAATGAAAACAATCATAAAAACCGACTAGGAAACAAACATTGCACTCAATGGAACATGGGAAGGCTTGGTCTTCACGTATAGGATAGATGGAACCTAGTTAGGGTGAATTCATAAAGCTGAAGGTAGAGATGGTGAGCTCAACACATATTTACTGGACCTTGCGAGCAATAAGCCGCAGACAAACAAGTCCAATAAATACTAATCCAGAAAAGGTCCAGTCCTGGTTAAGACTAAGTTTGCCATGACATTCCACAGCATACGAGAACGGTGATCATACAGGCTCGTCTCTAGTAAGTTGTAACAATAGGCATTATGGACGAGGTCCCAAATAAGTCAAAACAATTACTGAAGAATAAATACATATGTGATCTTGTGGTTTAATATATCTCACCAATACCAATTACCCTAAGTGAAGTTAAGACCAAATGTTAGCATAATCCCAATCCGCAGAATTGCCAACTCAGGTTCGGATTCGGTCACAAGGTAGCTAAGGTTGGAAAACAAACAGAACCTCCAAGTTCTACATGCAGAAGTTCCTCAAATGAATACACGAAGAGCAAAACATCACGAGAGGAATAATTAAACATTTGCCTTCTAAAATATGGCCTTTAGTACCTTGTCAGCCCTCAAGAAACCTGTTAAAGACAAAGTAGCTCAAACATGCTTTTTACTTTAACTTGAAGTAAATATGTATAACCACTGATCACTATCTTATTTTCGTATGTATGCATCCCTGCAAGGTGGCATGAGTTTTTCATGGACTTACCCACGCCCCTTTCCTTTTGTCCTAATCGCTTCCCCATAAAACCTTTCCTCATGACTGAGGGAATATGAAGAAAAGAAAAGATGTTGACACCTCATTTGTCTGAAGAGAAAGGAGAAGAGCACCAAATCTGTCTGATTCTCAGTAAAGTGAAGTTTAATTTAGCAGCCTGTAAGCCAGCGCTTTGGCCTATACACTCTCTATTGCTAAAAATGCTTTCCCAGGCCAGCAAATGGCAGCTATGTCGCTTCTGCTAAAGTCCTTTCCTTTGCAGCCGAATCAAGAATTTAAAGAGTTAACTAAGAACAAAGTACCGCCAAAGTATTATAAGCTTCAGGAAAGCAAGCTCATCAAGAATGAGATTTATGAATTATTCTCAATTCCTGATATGTAAACACAAAGCAATCATAGAACATTTCAAGCACATGAAAATCATTTCCTCCGTATTACATAACTAAAATTGACAAGGCGGAGATAATTTAAACAGTTATATGGAATCTGTGATAGGAACACCATCTCATCCTTTTTTTTTTTATCCCAATTCCACATATGATGCTTGCATACCTAGACAAACACAAGATAACAACTGATTTAATTCAATCATGGACAAATTATGACAATTCACCAAGGCATATACGCGGAAAACTGATGATAAAACTGTATGATATTCCATTGACTCATCATGCACTATCTGAGGAATCCCAGATTCTCAGCTATACGTCACTAGGAAGCCCTCGTCTGGCATGCAATTCAAAACCCAATTGCCTCACTTACTCTGTTTCAATTTCTTTAGCATCACATAAAAACTGAATGTGTAGTGCCCGTTGAATCTGCTAAATATTAATCCCTTCCTTCACCATCTCATAAAATTCCTCACAAATTATCCAATTTCCTCCAAAGATTAAATAACCCCAATCTCACTCTTAACTGCCATGCCCACGCATCTGTCACAAACTCCGCTCGGTGCATGTCCCATGCGAACCTTCTATATCGTTGGTGGCATCTTAGCTTCATTAAAACCAAAAACAAAGGCACTGGGCCGCTTTTCGTCAAACTTTTTACTGTTCATCATTCTTGTAGAATGTGAATGTGGCTCCACACAGTTTTCCCTCGGAAGGGGGTTTGAGGTGTCGGGCAGCTGTAGTGGGCCGTACATTTCGGGTTCTTTTGCTTGACCTGCGGAACGCAGGAGTTCTCTTCCGCTGTTGTTGCCTACATCTGACCCCACTGTCTTGTGAGTTCCCTTCTGACTACAGGGAATCATGTTGGCTGCTATCACCGCTTCGTGCCTCCGGGCGAGTACGTAGACTTGTTGGAGATTTTCAGGATCCAACAGTTTAACCATCAACCCAGTTCTGGCAAGAGCCCGTTAAGGAAGAATGCTATGAGGTATTCTTCGGTAAGCGCCAGTAGCTTGGAGTATTTGTCGAACTGCGCGATACTGGATCGTTCCTTCCTGTTATAATTCCTTAAAATCCCCAATGGGCTCCTCAAATATTTCTTCCTCAAAACGTTCCTTAATAAGGTATAGCTTCGCTACGCATGGAAGTTCGTTACACGACAAGAGTCCAGCACGCATTTTTGCTCCGTCTGAGTCGTAACGACATGACGTTTCTTCGCTTCGTAGAACATCACCACTCCGTTAGACGATATATTGTTAGACTCCGTCGCTCCGGAGATGAACACTATCTCTTTGCCCAATGTTCCGATCAAACCCGCCACCTACTCGGGAGCGGTTTCCAGCGCCTGTTCCCATTCCCAGCCGTAGAGGTGAGTCCGAGAGTGCGGGTATCCCAATCGCGCCAAGTATTAATAAAGCACACGATCGAGAACCCTAGGGTCCATCGGAGCAGTCGCTGGCATGTCGAGTTAGAGCGGTCGAGCCGCTATTTTCATGGCTTTCATGGCTAACGCATCGTAGAAGGCGGAAGCTGCGGCGCTAGAGAGGTGGCCGACGGCGTAATTCCCTGCAGACCCTTTCGGAGATTGGCGTAGAGCATAAGCTACAAGCTTGGAAGCCGTAGCCTTGGATCGACGTGTAATTTTCACTTCTTTAGTACTCCGCTTAATAATACAGCAAAGGAAAAAAAAAACGTAAAATAAAAAAAATTCAGTGAGGTCCGCTTCATACGCGTGGCACTGCAGTTGTTAAGTCAATGATCCCCAGAAAAACAAGAAACGTTGCCGTTTAGCTGGGTATCCGTCTCTGTTGTCATTAATGACATATGTCCCTCTGCTCGTGTTTTCTCTTATATAAAGGTGTGAACTTGGCATGGCTTTTGACATGGTATGCTTACATTTCGAGATCCAATCCGAGAGAGACATAATAGGAACACTTGTGAAAGAAACGAGAAGCATTTGTAATGAACTTCACCAACCTCTGAGATTTAAACAGTTGAAAGGTGTTTTGTTCTTCTCGTAATTATTACAGAGTCTGAAGTGGGATTTTCTGGCTTTTCTTGGTAAGCATCTTTTCTTTTCTTGTCTTTTTGTCTGAAACCCAGTTGCTATTCTTGTCTTTCTGAAACTGGGTTGTGGTTAGATCTCTCGTTTCAAGTGTAGATCCCGCAAATTTGTTAACAGGGGTTTGGTTTCAGAAGAATATGGAAAACAGGGGTAGTGGTTGCTTGAATGAAGATTTTGTTTTTAATGATCTGAACTTACCTGCTAATTTTGCCTCTATTATTGAACCAGTTAATCATCAAACCTTCCATGCGCAGATCAGGTTGTTTGAATTTGCAGTTGTCTTGCAATAGGTGCAAAGAACTGGAAGATTGGAGCTTTTTTTGGTTGTATCTTCGTTAGATTTGTTTTTGTGTTCTGATATTGTCAATCTTTTTCCTTTTTACTTGTGGAATGTTACATTGTTATGTGTCACTCGGATCCTTTCTTTCCAAATTTTCTTTTTCCTTTTAATTTTCATAAAAGTTTTGATTAATTGTCAGTTTTACTTTTCTTAGGAGACTGTGTACTATCTAGCACTTAAATTGGATTCTTGATTGTGTAATAAGTGTTCTTGACATTGAACGAGGAGATTTGTTAACTTCTTCTGATGTGTGTACTTCTTTTGGCTAGTTTGACATGTCGGTAATGAAAGTTTGAAACTTTTGGCAGGTAATTGGAAGGAACATATTTACTCACCGAAGTCGATACAAATCCGATATGTTTCGGTTATCTCCTCGTAGAAACCAGAGGTCAAAGGGTTTCAAGGTAAAACATGCTTTGCAAATTTGTCTTCTGGTTGGTGTTTGCATTTGGCTGCTTTACCAAGTCAGGCATTCCCATGATAAGAAACCAACATATGAGGAGGATCTGAAAACTGGGAATGAGATTATAAAACTGGGGAGAAAGGACCTCCGTCCTGAAGTTGAGGAACCACTAATCAGGGATGCGACACACAAACAAGAAAAAGAAGAGGAAACAAAGAATGACGAAGAAAGCAAAACTGAAGATAACATGGGAAATTCTGTTGGGGACGATGAGATACATGATCATTTTCATGACACTACAGAACAAGGAGATGGAGATCTCATAACTGGAGACAAGGAGACAGAAGAGGGCAAAGAGAATGTTGGTGAAGAAACGGAGCGGGAAGAGAGCAAGGAGAATGTTAGTGAAGATAGGGGATCTGAAGGGACGGAAGGGAATGAAGGCAAGAGTGATGTTGGTGTAGAGAGTAAAGATGCTGAAAATGAAGAGAATAAGGGAAACCATGGTAATAATGGACAGAATGAAGGGAGCCACAAGACAGAGAAGGAACATAATCAAGAGACGACCGAGGACACCAGTGACCAAAAGGAGATGGTAGGAGAGAATCAAGAGAAAGAAATTAGAGAGGTAACAGAAGAAAGCAATTTGAAGGAAAATGAAGATAGAGATACAGAAAAAACTGAAGATAAGAATGAAGATGGGGGCTCAACAAATGATGTTGACAATGGAAACAAGAGCCATAGTGAGGAGGCAAGAGAGGAACAGTACAAGGGAGATGATGCTTCCAGTGGTGTTGTTCATGAGGCGAAGAATGAGATGCCTGGAGAGGATTCAGGCGTTGACAAAAAATCTAATGATGCAGAGCTTAACCAGGAAAATAAGAAGGATCTTGCTGAAGTTGATACCAATGGAGTTCCAGATGCAAAAGAATCTGATCTTGACACAAATGATACTGTGAATGTCAGAGCCAGCCAAGAGAATGTTAGTGATGATAAAAACAATAAGCAAGAGTTGTACAATGAGTCCCATGAGAGTTCTACAGTAGCAACAGAACTGAAACAACATCACCGAGATTCTAATACCGATTCTGTTACTTCTGAAAATGTCGATTCATCCCTGCAAAATTCACTCCATACGACTCAGGGTCAAAACAAAGCATCAGACAACAAGTTGCAAGACGGGGTGGATTCCAAGAATAACATTATGCTAGATCAAAGTAAGAAATCTGACTTTAATGCCAACAGCAAGCTATTGGATTCGAATGAAAGGCCTTCTACTGCAACTGAAAATGGAGATTCAGCTAATCAAGAATCAATAGATTCAAACAATTCTGAATCTGTTGTATCTACTGAAGAAACAGTCAACGACAGTACTCATTCTACAATGAGCCAAAACAAGGATCCAGTTAAGAATGAAAGTTCTAGCAGCCAGTCTGGAGTGGAGAGTATCCGTGAAACTGTTCCGTCTTCAAACATGAATAAAAATAGTAATGCTGGGGAGAAGGACCAGATTAATTCTTTGAAGACAGAAGAGAAAGGTACATCATTGAACATAAAAAAAGATGCCAGCGCTGGCCAGAAGGAACAAGTAAATTCTTCTGATTTGTCAACCACACAGGTGGAAGGAAATCCCTCCAACGTGGGTAATGGTGAAAATGCTGATCAGAGTCAGAAAGAGGCCAATGGTTACACAAATGTTAACCAAAATGCAGGTCAAACTGAGCAAGCAAATTCAAACAGTGGTGATGTTGACCAGAATGCGAACCATAATGCTATTGACAACAACAAAGTTGATAATGACAATTCAAATGGCAACACTGGCACAATCCAAAAGGAGCAAGTTGATACAAACAATGGCAGCACTGGCCAGAATGAGAGCAATGCTGATGTTCAGAGCAACACAAACGAGAACAGCAATTCAAATGTCAACACAGATGCGGATCAGCGTAAGCAGGACAGTTCCAGCCATAATGATGGTGTCCATGATGACAACCATAATATTGTTAGCAGCAACACAATTGAGAAAAATGATTTACATCTTGATGCTGACACTAACAAAAAGAAACAATTTGATTCTGGCAATGGCAACAGTGGCCAGAATGAGAGCAAGGATGATGTTCAAAGCAACGGAAAGAACAACAAAAAAGCAAATGATGGTACAGATGCAAGCCAGAAAGAGCAAGTTGGTTCCTCTGATTCTTTAGAATCACACGAAGACAAAGTGGCATCCTCGGACACCAATGGCATCAACAATAACCAGAATGACCTGGATTCCTCCCAGAATACTTCTGTAGACTCTGCAGATTCTTCAGTTTCTCAAGACGAAAAAGAGGCTCGAACGGATTTGGGAACTCTGCCTGAAACTGGAAATGAAGGGTTGGGTGTTGGCAACAAAGCAGCGGAGTAAAGTTCCCATGTATGGCTTGTAATTTACTTACACCCAAGTTTTTGCCTTTATTGTCACCCTAAGCTGATCAGTCAGAATTTTGAGGTCATCTACTTGCTTCATGTGCATTAGTCAGTTATATATATAGTATGTAAGAATTACTCTCTGGAGGAAGTTAAGAACTCATGCAAGTTGAAGCAATTGGAATTTCCAACTTCTCTGGAATCCTGGTCTTTTCCTTAATGATCCGTCTAATTCACAGCTTTTCTCATTTGAAAGCTTTTCCTTTTGTTTCTTTCTCATGTATAACTGTGTTAGTATAGGAAAGAGTTTCATATACATGTGCATCACACCAGTTTCTTGCAAGTCTGAAGGTGAAATATCCGAATTTGGTGGGCAGGCATCTGAAACCTGACAAAGCCACCAGATTCAAAAGTGACATTGAAAACTCCAAGATTTAGCTCAATCCAATTAATGATTGTGACAAAGCAACTCAACCTTCGTGAAGGGAACAGCTCACATTGGTAACAAGAATGAGATTTTGTTCTTAGGAATGTTTTCCTTTCTTTGTTCATTGCGCCTTTCTAAAGCAAAGTTGCTAGCAGTGAATGTTGTCCAAATGTCACCTATGGTTGCTAGGAATGCCCACTTAAAAAGGTGACATCTTTACTATGATGCTTTGATGTTGGATTGCAAAATAGATAGCACTTACTTTTCACATACCTAGTACCTACCTAAAAAGCTCTGTCAACATTCTCAAAAGGGAATGAAGCGCAGTACTTAACGATATACAATATAAGGGATGAAAAAAGAAAGGTCGGATCTTAGAATTTTTTTTTAATTCAAGCCAAATTAAAGTCAAGTTCAGTCTAATTGTTTGAGTTAAAGTGAAATTAATCAAACCTGTTTAAGTCTATTCAGATTAGCCTAAAATTTAATTAATTCATTGGTCCTAAAATTCGTTCCACTCATCGGCTCAAAATTTAATCAATTCACACATTTTCTTTTTGATTAGAGTCAATCCAATTTGTTAACCCTAAATAAATTTACTATATATTACCCATTAAAGTTTAGGTAGTCACATAGCAAGGGTTATATCTAATATTTTAAAAATCAAACCAGAAGTTAAACCAATAAGATAAGAGGTTTAAGGTTTAAAAGATTCCGTCGGTATTAGACTGTTATAAAATTAACTAAATATTGAATAAAATTGAAAAATTAAAAATATAATTGAAAAAAATGGTCTTATTTATTGAAAATTTTGAAGTTTAATTAAAAATATTATTAAATAAAAATCAATTAAATTATTTTGATTTATAAAACTTATTAATGTACTAAAATTGACTAATTAATTAATAAATTAATATTTTTAACACTAAAAATTATTTAAATAAATTGAATATAAAAATTAAAAGCTAAACTAAACAGCTAAACAATTCAAAATTTTTATAATTAAATCGAATAAATCGATCAAGTCTTTTAATCATTGATTATCTCCCACGAAGCAAACGATGTTCTATGAAGTTTACATTTTATTAATCGGATCAAAATAAATTTATTATACAAAAATAAAGGAAATTTTTGATAGGCCTCTGGTGCATAAGCATTACTGTAGACGCAAGCAGAGAAGAGTGGGGCTAGAGAAGGTGGGCCAGTGATGTGAGATGGAGGGAAGTTTGCTAGGGGGATGCTGACTTGTGTTTGTTACGTACGAATAAGAAAGGGAATTCTGTTATCACTTAGGTATATATATATATCAGAGGATAGGGAAGATGGGGATCATCATTATTTTTTACTAAAAGAAATCACAATGAATTTGTTGGAGAGCTGCACCCTCTCGAATTGGTGTTCGGAGAGATTCAGCCTCTCAAATTGTTGTTTACTTTTCTTTTGTCAAGAATTTCAACATTATCAATACAATATAATATCAAGTATTCGATTCTATTACTCTATTATGTCATTTCTTTACTGTTGTTGTTCTCGGCCACTGTTCTATTGAAACCCAGGTTGCTTGTTTGGCTTTTGTATTGTCGGATCTCATCATTTTGGTATCAGAGCATAAATCGATTCTGATTTGCTGTTCATGCCACATACCAGAATGGCAGATAAGTTTGAAGCAATGGAGAATAGGTTGGAAGAAAATATCACCAAACACATATCCCAGTTAACCGAAACCTTGCTAGCCTATATGACCAACACGGATGCATGTTTGGCTGAGTTTGCTAATCGACTTCCTGCTAATGCTGAAATTGGATTTTCTGGCCTCAACTCACCTTCAACCAAATCCGATAACCACCATGATCCCCCAACCCAAGACACCACACCCACTAATGACTTTTTATATATATATATAAAATGTAAATGACATTTATCAAAGGGGATATGTACAAAAAAAATTGTTGGTGCATACCTCAAACGGTTGGGACCGACAATCAATGGCCCTCAACCTCAAAAAACACACAAAAAGGGCATAGGTACCCTATGTCTTAATACACCTAAAAGATCAAACCAAATATGAGACAACAGTAGCAACATACAACAAAATTGGGGCATACCCCATTCGGCAAAGTAGAAACAAAGGGAGTTCTAAAGCCCTTCACAGCCCCCATGAGGCTAAGACAAGCAAAAATGTC
Source organism: Erythroxylum orinocense (assembly GCA_025531955.1). Taxonomy (NCBI): domain Eukaryota; kingdom Viridiplantae; phylum Streptophyta; class Magnoliopsida; order Malpighiales; family Erythroxylaceae; genus Erythroxylum; species Erythroxylum orinocense. Next base: position 27,820,525 of record JANZLX010000211.1, read on the forward strand.
ACTCCATGCCAAAAATTGATCATAGGCCCAACAGAAATGGAAAAGAGCAAAAGAAGCCCAAAAGGCCCCCCTTACACCTGCAGTTAATCTAGTTCGTGACGAGAAAAGCCAAACTATAGGAACATAGCAGTGGTACACATAATAAAGCTACGTCGCATGGGCCATGCAAATTCCCCACGTCACCCAGCTGAAAGTTGGAAGACGTTGCCTTGCCTCGTGGTCATGCATGAGCCATGCACCAACGTTGCAAGTAGTGTCACCAGCAAAACAGTACTGGGACGTGTATCGCACCATGCGAAGGTGCACGTTCCGCACAGTAGGCCGCAGCAAAAAAAATCTGGTTCGTCCTCTCTCGGGGGTCTTAAGGTGCAGAGCATCGGACTCACAAAGCCCAATCATCCTGGTGACAAAGCTACAAAAATAACATAAAGAAAAGCAGAAAATGTCGATAGCCGATCCAGAACAAACAACCCCTACCAATTGGAAAGCCTTCTGTAGCAAGAGTGATAAACACCAGCACAACAAAAACCATGTAGTAGCCAAGGAGGAAGAGCCATTTGAACTAAATCGCATGGGTATAATCTGTAGAGGATTTTGTAAACCATAGTTTTTATCTTTGAATTCACATCAGCCATAGAATGGGTCACATTGTCCATGAGTACCTCATTGCGGATTTTCCAAATAACATAGACAATACACATGAATCCTAGTCGGATGACTTTACATCTAAGTAAGGCGCCTCGATGTTCCTGCCTTATCCATTTAATGGCCCTCAACATGGAGGACATCTCATGTGTCACACCCAACCATTGCCGGATTGTAAGCCAAACTGCATGAGTGAAAGAGCATTGAAAGAAAAGGTGTTCTACTGACTCCGACGCAATCCCACAAAAAGCACAAGTTTTGTCTAATTCCATAAATAGCATATTGTCTTTGGTAGGCAGTCGATTCCTTAAACTAAGCCAAGCAATAACAGAAATCTTAGGAGGAATGTACCTTTGCCAAATGAAGGACATCCAGGGTCGGCGTGGGTGTTTGTTCCGTAACAATTCATACAATTTTTGAGAAGATAAGGTCCCTTGCATGCTGTAACTTTGGAGCTCATGAATGGCCCTATGTATGCCACCCAGCTTGTCCACTAAGGTATCACGGATTAGAGTTAATTTTTTGATGAGGGCAGAGTCCCGTGGGTGAGGTTGCCATTCCCATATTGAAACCCCCCCGCAAATAAACTTCATGTACCCATTTCACCCAAAGGGAAGTCAGGTCACCATGAATATTCCACAAAGTTTTGCCTAGTAAGGCTGAATTCCAAATTCTACAATTTTTAAGTCCTAGCCCTCCTTCCTCTTGTGGTGTGCAGATGTCATCCCATGCTACCCGGAAGTGTTTTCCTCCCCATAAAAACAAACGGCAAAGAGAGGTAATTTTATCCATAATCACAGCTGGAATAGGGAAAGCCTGTAGCCAAAATGATAAAACCCCCTGAATAACCTAGTTAACTAGTTCACATCGGCCAGCATAAGATAGACCCTTCCCATTCCATGCATTAATTTAAGCCTCCACTGCTTCCAATAGGACAGAAAATTGAGCTACGGAAATCTTCAAAGGAGCTAAGGGGATACCCAAATACCTCACAGGAAATTCACCAAGGGGAAAATCTAGTAGGTGGAGTATAGCCTCTCTCTCCCATCCCCACACACCTCCCAAATAGATATTAGATTTTGTAGGGTTAAGTTGTAGCCCCGACACCTCCCGAAATTCATGCAAGCTATCTATCAAAATCTGAAGGGAGGGAAGGTCACCACGTGCAAATAGCATTAAGTCATCCGCAAAGGCAAAATGAGTAATGCCTAACTTCTGACACCGTGGATGAAAATTGAATACAGAGTAGGAGTTTCTTGTTTTCAAGCACCGGGAAAAGTATTCAAGGTAAAGGAGAAAAAGGAGAGGGGACATAGGGTCACCTTGTCTTAAACCCCTTCTACCTTTGAACATACCTTGCAAGGTCCCATTGATGGATAAGGAGAAGGAGGATGTAGTCACCAATGTTTTAAAAACCGAACCGGACCGTCCGGTCCGACCGAAAAAAGTTTGAACCGGTCAGTGGCCCAGTTCGGTTTCACTTAATAACCTCTCTATATAAAAATCGGACAGTTCAACCTTTTTCGATCGAACCGAACCGGACCGGACCGGTCCGGTTTTAAACCCTTGGAAGACCCTGAGACCTACTACATCCACGGAAGCGCCTGTTAATCACCGGAATCGCCACCAACACCAAAGATGGAGAAGCGATTGTAGAGCAAGAACAAGATGAGGACAAGAAACAGAGCCACACTGACGGGAGAGCCACCGAGTCTGTGTATGCTGTCAGGCTGACCGGTAGAGAAAATGGCAGAGAGAATGGAGCCAGCATGGTCAGAGGAGAGCAAGTGTATGGTGAGGAGGAGGAGGATCGGCAAAAGGAGAAGTCCGAGTGGGCTCAAAAGCTCGGAGATGGCTTCGGTTATGGCTTCCTGGTCACCCACAAGTGACGGAGCCAACACCACTATGAACACAACCACCGCTAGTAGGACGCCGTGTGGTGGACCTCTGAACTGTCTCTCTTCTAACATTTTGATCCTGACCTGAGCTGAGCCTGAGAGAGAGGTTTGGATGTAGTTTTACGAGGTTTTGGTCTTTGCCTCTGTCTTAAAAGACGTGCTGCAGACGCGTTTTGTCTTAAAAGAATAACCTTTCATTTGTGGAACTTACGCCAATAGCTGTTGAATAATTTTGACTTTTGCTTCTTTCTAAGGCCTCGTTTGGTGGGACGGAATTACTGTCTATTTTATGCGTCTCATAAATTTCAATCATTCATTTATGCAATTTTTATGCAAGACTTATATAAATAGATGATTAAAATTCATAGGATAAGATAAAATAGACAGAAAATCCTGACTCTTATTTGGTAGAGACCAATCAGTGTTTTTTTTTTAAGTTTAAGGTGTTTAACTCTTTAAACAACTACGAAAGCTATTTGAAGAATACCAGATCCGATGGATGATTTAAAATAAACAGTTAAAAATAAAAATATTTCTATATAAGAGTATTTTCATCAATCAGTTAAAATTTTAATTATCAAAAGTCAACTATACTTTTTAATTGACGTTTTTAGATACCTATATTTTAGAAATAATGTTTGTTCTTATAATTGTTTTATGCAGTTATAGGTTAGAAATAAATTGTTAACCTTAAATAAAAATAAAAATAGAAAGAGTTGCATAAAATTTTCATAGATGATGAAATAATACAGTTGAATATGACTTCTCTAAAATATAAATTCTTATAAAAAGATTCAACGAAATACTAAGATATATAGTATTCATTCTACTCTTATAATTTTTTTAAAGTCATGTTCTCATAAGTTATTTTATACATAAACAACTAATACTAAATAGCTAATTTTATCAAATATCTTTAACAAACAGCTAATACAATCAGAGCCTAAATTTTCAATATATAATATTAATAAATAAATTATAAATTATTTTTAAAGTATTAAAGTACTATCTAAAATTAATATAATTGTATGTATATCCAAAAAAGAGATGAATTCCTGAATTTAAAAATTTTCAAAATTTTATAATAATTTTATGTAATTTTATAAAAATAATTAGAATTAAATATAAATAAAATATATTTATCAAATAATATTTGAATTTGCAAATAACTTTTTAAATAATTTTTATTTAAAATTTATATTCATAGAAACTAAAATAAAAAAATTGATTATAATTTTCTTAAAACATGTTAAGATAAATAACTAAAATTAAAATTAAAATTAAAAATTGCATTTTTCATAAATGATAAAAATAAGAAAAAGTCTACAATAAATCAGTCATATAATTTTTATTAAAATTTGAAAATAAAACAAAAGTAATAATTTATTTGTAGTAATTATTTTGTAGAGATAAAATAATTTAAAGTAGTATTTTTAAAACTTTGGTTAAATTAAACTAAAATATAATTAAATTACAAAATAATAATTTAAAATAAATTAATAAATATCTCATATATTCTATGCAATGATGTGAGTACCGTTCCGTTCCGGGTGGTTCTGGCCGGAACAGTATGGAATGGTCCACTGTGGTACCTACCCAAAATACCGAGCGATACCGGTGATTTCCGGTCGGTACTCGCCGATATCGGCAGTACCAAAAGGTACTGGCCGGTACCGTGAAAATTTTAAAAGTACAAAGACTTATTTGCAATGTTTAGAAAACTAACCCTAATTTTTCCCTGAACCCGACGGCTGCTTCTTTTTCTGGAATCGCCTCTTCTCTCTTAAGCTTCTTCTTCTCTCATCTTCTCAATTCTCAATCTCACCTTACTGCCACCGACTCTCTCCTCTTCTCACCATCGCGTCTTGCGTGGCCACTCTTCTCCTTTGCTCATCGCAACATCGCCTCATCCTTTATCGAAGACGCTTCCTCCACCACGGGGACTCGAAGACGCCATCGACCACCACCTCCTTCACGTGAAGCTACCGCACCGCACCACCGGAGACACGTCTGAGGCCACCAGATACGGGTTCCACACATTAACCCATGATAAAACCCGACGACAATAATCTAAATTTTTATTGTGTTTTAGTATATGGTTTTGGTTGATGATTCGATGATGCATTTGCCATTTGGTGTTGGTGTTGGAGTTGGTTGGACTGTTAGAGTGTTGATGGTTTTTTGTGTTGTTGTTGGATGACCCGATGATAGAGGGGAACATGAAATGAAATCAATTGGGTTGTGACTTGTGTATGAAATAAATTGGAGTGTCCGATGAATAATGATCCGGTTGTTGGTTATTGTTGTGTATTAAATGATTTTGGGTTGTGTTTGTTTATGAAATTAAATTATGAATATTGAATTGAGTTGGACCAATTGGTCGTATTTGTGTATCTAAATTTTGAAATAAATGTCAATTGTGTTAGTTAAGAGTTTGGTATTTGGTTAGGAATGAGTCACGACTCATCATAATTAAGGACATCTAATCTAAGTTAAGGTGTAAGAAAAGACAACTAATCAAATTTCTAAGCTAGTAAATGAAAGTATATGATTATAAAAAAGACAACTAATCAAATTTCTAATTATTAGTTTTAGATATGTAAAATTTTTAAGTTTGAATTAAAATTAAAATAACAATCATAAATGATGAACCAACTAAATTCATTCATTTTAAATTTTGATGCTTTTACAGATGCTTTTTAAATTATAAACATTGAGCTAAATTTGTTATTTACCTTATCTTTAAGATGTATTGTTTGATTGTTTTCTAATTCCAAAATTATTTAGGTTGTGAATTACAATTTTGTATAATAATTAGAGTGTACATTACAAATTCATAAATTAAATCATTAAAATATGAACATATTAAAGTAAAATATTTTTTGTAATTGGAATTTGGAAATAGAAATTGTAGATGTATGTTTTGAGATTGTTGTAATTGGAATTTGTTGTAAACAGAAATTGTTGATGTATGTAAGTATATTTTGTGATTATTGAACTTAGAAATTGTTAAAAATGGAAGGACATGTAAATAAAATTATGATTGTTTTGTGATTGTTAGAATTGAGAATTGTTGTAAATGGAAGGAAATGAAAATAAAATTATGAAAGTTTTG
>JANZLX010000211.1:27826282-27836949 GCA_025531955.1 Erythroxylum orinocense
TCCTCTCTCTTCCACTTACCAAAGGACATGTCCGTTGGGAATGCTATATAAGTTGAAACAACTTATTGAAACATAACACTTCTGAAAGATTTCTGAACCATTGATGAAATCACTAAACGTAAGAAGACGAGAGGAAATAAAGGTTTTCCATAACGAAATGAAATCATGAATACAGGTACGCAAAACTATTCGATCCGATAAATGATTTACATTGGTATTCTTCGACAACATCCTGGTGTATAGTTCTTCATTGGAAGCTCACTTGGGACACCTTCGAGAGGTACTTTTTTTGCTCCATACTCATAAGTTGTATGCTAACCGAAAAAAATGTCACTTTAAATATTTAGGGCATGTAATTTCTAGTGAGAGAGTTGCAGCTGATCCGAAGAAAATTAAAACCATGACAAGTTGGCCAATTTCGCAGAATCTTAAAGGGCTCCGTGGATTCTTGGGATTAATCGGGTACTACCGTCAATTCGATAAAGATTATCGCAACATAGCCTTGCCGCTCACGCAACTCCTAAAAAAAGATGGATTCCATTGAACGAAAGAAGCTACAATTGCTTTTGAGAAACTGAAAGCAATTATGATGAAGGTGCCGGTTCTTGCTATTCTTGGGATTAATCAGGTACTACCGTCAATTAGATAAAGATTATCGCAACATAGCCTTGCTGCTCACGCAACTCCTAAAAAAAGATGGATTCCATTGGACGAAAGAAGCTACAGTTGCTTTTGAGAAACTGAAAGCAATTATGACGAAAGTGTCGGTTCTTGCTCTACCCAATTTTGCCGAACCCTTTACATTAGAGATCGATGCTTCAAGGACTGGATTGGGGACCGTTTTGATGCAAAATAGGCACCCTATAGCTTACTACAGTCAAGCTTTAACAGGTGGGGCTCAATTTAAATCAGTTTATGAAAGGGAGCTTATGGCAATTGTCTTCGCAATCCAGAAGTGGCGTCATTACTTGCTTGGAAGGAAGTTCACAGTGCAGACCGATCAAAGTAGCCTTAAATTCCTTTTGGAGCAACGGCTAGTGTCTATAGAGTACCAAAAGTGGCTGTCCAAATTATTGGGATTTGAGTTTGACATCCAGTACAACCCAGGGGTGCAAAATCGAGTGGCCGATGCCTTGTCTCGTGTTCATGAAGACCAAGGGAAGGAGAAGACATTGCAGGCCGTAACAGTGGCAGGGGTTCTGGACTTAGCTGGAATTTCTGAAAAAGTCCAGCAAGATCCCAAGTGTGCAACCATCATTGAAATGTTGAGCAAAGATCCGAATGCCAAGCCAAGATGGAGCTTAATACAGGGACATCTGCGGTGGAAGGGAAGGTTAGTTTTACCCCAAGATCCGGAACTTATTAATGTTATATTGAGAGAATACAACAACAGTGTGCTTGGGGGTCACTCAGGATTTTTTAAAACATACAAGTGGATTGCCTCTGAATTGTTTTGGGAGGAAATGAAAAAAGATATGCAGGAGTTTGTGACAAAATGTTCCATTTGTCAGCAGAATAAGTATCTTACTTTGTCGCCTGCTGGGCTGCTCCAACCCCTGCCCATTTCGGAAGCCATTTGGGAAGACATCTCGATAGATTTCATCGAGGGAGTTCCAAACTCACATGGGTTTAATGATATCATGGTTGTGATGGATCGGTTAACAAAATACAGTCATTTTGTGCCATTGAAACATCCTTTCACGACAGCTAAGGTTGCGGATATTTTTGCGCAGAATGTGGTTCGCCTACATGGATTTCCTCGGTCCATTGTCTCCGATCAAGACAAAATTTTCATTAGCCATTTCTGGACTGAACTTTTCATATTGCAGGGCACTGTTTTGCGTCGGAGCACCGCGTATCACCCACAATTGGACGGCCAAACCGAAGTGGTAAACCGTTGCGTGGAAATTTATCTGCGATGCTTTGCGAATATGAAACCAAAGATTTGGCAGCAGTGGGTTGCTTAGGCTGAATTATGGTATAACAGTAGCTTTCATACGACTGTCCAATGCACTCCGTTTAAGGCGGTGCATGGTCGTGACCCCTCGCCTATAGTACGCTATGGCTCATCCTTGACTCCTATTTCAGAATTGGAGGACCAACTTCAGGCTAGAGATAGAGTGTTGGATAAGTTGAAGGACCATTTGTTGGTCACTCAGAACAAGATGAAGAAAGCTGTTGATTTGAAGCGGCGTGATGTCGAATTTGCAGTAAGAGATTTGGTGTACCTCAAACTTCGACCTTATTGGTCCAAGTCATTGGCATGAAAACATAATGAAAAGTTGTCTCCTTGTTATTTCGGGCCTTATGAAGTGGTGCAGAGGATAGAACCTGTAGCTTATAAGCTCAAACTCCCAGAAACTACAAGTATCCATCCAACATTTCATGTCTCTCAACTTCGGGCTGTAGGAGTTAACACTCTTTGCCAGGAATTACCCCCATTTTTGACTTCAGATTTAGAATGGAATGTGGAATCGGAAGCAGTGCTTAATGTGCGATCTGGAAGTGGAGGCTCCGGAATAGAGGTGTTGATTGCTTGGAAGCACTTGCCTCGTTTTGAGGCTACTTGGGAACCCTTTGATTTGATCAACCAACAGGTTCCAACTTTCAACCTTGAGGACAAGGTTCGTCTTCTTGGGGAAGGTATTGATAGGCCTTTGGTGCATAAGCATTACTGTAGACGCAAGAAAAGAAACGTGAGGCTAAAGAAGGTGGGCCAGTGATGTGAGATGAAGGGAAGTTTGTTAGGGGGATGTTGACTTACGTTTGTTACGTACGAATAAGAAAGAGAATTCTGTTATCACTGAGGAAATTACAATGAGTTTGTTGGAGAGCTGCACCCCCTCAAATTGGTGTTAGGAGAGATTCAACCTCTCGAATTGTTGTTTACTTTTCTTTTGTCAACAATTTCGACATTATCAATACAATACAATATCAAGTATTCTACTCTATTACTCTATTCTATCATTTCTTTACTGCTGCTGTTCTCGGCCACTATTCTATTGAAACCCAGGTTGCTTGTTTGGCTCTTGTATTGTCCGATCTCATCAATTTTTTATTATTTTTCTTCTCAGTGAGAGCTAACAATTTTATCATTTTCCTATGAAGTAATGCACTGCCATGACAAATGTCAGCATCAGAGGTTTAGTTTGATGTCAAATTTATAGTTTTTTTCTTATCAAAATTCGATTCATGGTAAGTGCTCGGATGAATTAGTTTGTATATATTTCTGCTTCCCCATTTATTAAAGAAAAAAGTCTATTAATAATCAATTTTGTTTTCAGACTGAAACCTCACATTTAGAGGCCATCCTCCAAACTATCCCCCAAACTTCATAAGATTTTCCAACCACAGTTCATGAATAACTGCGACTTTAAACAGACAGATCACGGAAAGGAAATTCCACATCACTAGTCAATCTTATTTTGCAGCAGGCAGGAAACAAATTCTGGACAAAGAAGAGCACGCAAACTGAACAATTTTCCGCATACAGAATCTTATAATCCATGAATGGCGATGCGAAATAAAATGCTAAAGATCAACAATTGCAACCAAAGTTGTGTACTGGTTTGGAAAGTTCTGCTTGAAAAAAGGAATATGCAAAAGCTTTCATATCTTCATATGTGCCCTCGCTATCTAATGGTGCTTAACCTCGAAGAGTCCATCTGGTCCTATGTTCACAAAAATCGAAAATCTGTCAAAAGGAATCAAGCAAAATCTATGACCATAAAACTTGTAAAAGGAGAAACGCAACCAATTTTTAGGGAAAGAACTAAGCCGGCCCCCAATCAAATTCAGACATTCTAACAACTTCAGTATCACAAACAACTAAATTTGGTGCAGTATGCATTTCCACTCCGGATTAAGCAGAACTACAGACCAAATATTATGAACCCAAAAGCTAGAAAAAAATGTTATAGGCTCCCAAATGAGATCAAATGTACTTGATCAATGTTATAACTTCATTTTAGATTCATGAATCATACATCAGAGTACTGAGTTAAACCAAATCAATTCAGCCCTATTGACTTCTAGCAAGCAGAAGCATATGGATTTAAGCCCCAATCTAATGCTTGAGCCACCATAAGAAAAATTGATAACAGATTAATAGCAAAGCAATTAGTTTGTTGGTTTGAGAAGGAAATATAAAATAAAGCAAGGAAAGCGATAGGAAATACCCCATGGAAACTCCTTGTTGCGAATGTGCAAATATGGATACGGCTGCACCAATGGGGATAACAATTAGCAGACAATACCCAGGTACAAAAGTTATGTCATTGATGATTTGTGAAAAAAACATGGTTAACCAATTCGAAATTTAATCACAATGGTTGAAATGTAAATCATATGTATTTCAAAAGTCTCATAAACAACAATATGAAGAGAAAAGAAGGCTCACAGGAGGCTCGTCAAAGTGGTGATGACCCTTTGAGAGGTTATAAATGGCCAAGAGTGTGCAAGTTGTAATGCCTACGTATGTTATCTTCTCCCACTTAGCCGCCTCCTCTATTAAAATATAAAGCAATTCTCAATAATCAAAACCAAAACAAAAAAAACAAAAGATACAATTACTTATGAGATAAGATCAAATATAGCTAAATAAATTTTGCTAAATACAGTTTCTTTTGGAATTAATATATTTTTAGTTACCAAAAAGAAAAAGGCTTGATGAAGAACTTGATTTTCTTCATTATTCCAGATTCTTTATATCCATAAAATATCTCGTCACCCAAACATTAAAAAGTTTACAAACCAAACGTAGAACAAGCAAAGAGTCCTAACAATCAAATTCCAAAACCTGATGCAGCTGTAACTATGAATCACAAATTTGGCAGTTAAAGTACAATCATATTCAGATTAAGAAAACAGACCTTAAATATGGAATTTAGATGCTATAAGTGAAAGAAAAAATAAAGAGAAGTAGATTTACGAGCATCGTCGTGGTGAGCAGAGGAAGAGAAGCCTCGTTTGGGAGATGTTCTAGAACCGCCGCGAAGGGCGGTCCGGAGAGCTCCAGAACGGATCAACGCCGACGCCATTCTTCGTTTTCGGTTTGGAATGGTAAATGATGCAACCCTTTCTCAAAGCCCTGATCCAATTCTTAATTTCTTACACCTATCGAAAACAAAATTGACGACTTTACCCTTAACGTTCTTTGTTAATTAGGAAAATAAATAGACCTGAACATGGGCTTTTAGGAGCATCAAACCCGACCCAACCCATTGAAAATATTTGGGTCAAAGGCCCAAATGATCAAAGAGTGTAATGTCTATGTCTTAAGTGAGCACAGACTGTTCCTATTTTCGTGTGCCACTCTGCACTCACCCCATCTATTCATCCATTAAATGTTAATAGATAAATGGATGGGGATAAACACAGGGTGACTCACAGGCTCGGGAACAGAGGAATTGACCTCGTCTTGAGTTTGATTCTTTCAAATCTTAAATGTGTAAATCACATCCCTATCATTTTGTAAAAAGTTTAATTGTTATTGTTATTTATATTGTCATGTTTTACATTAAATTTTTTAGATAATACTTTAAACTATAATTTAACTATAACATAATTAGGCTTTTGGTTATTCGGAGATAACTTTTCTGTTAGTTAGAGGTAAGGTTGTGTACTACTAAATCTCTCCAAATTTAGCATATTAGCAGTTTTTTTTGTTGTTTTTTAATTTTAAATTGAAATAAAATTAGTTGAAAAGAAAAAAGAGATTTGGCTCACTGCTATCTCCACTTGTATCTTAAAGTAATGATTACCAAAATAAAATCTATAAACTCCATTTCCATATAGGTTTCTGTCCTTTTATATGAGAGTGCATTTCTCTGTTAATAAATGCAAATGGCATATCTCAATAACTTCAGCCAAAATGGAGATAATTATACGAAAGAAAATCCATATGGTATCTGAAAAAGGCCATGTTCTATCTCAAGTTTGAGATTAACTCCTTTTCATATTCATTTTTAATTGGGAGGAAAAAAAAGAGCATATCAATGATACTAAAGTCTCCCTAGATTAAGCCTTTGCAACCTAAAATCCCCAAATGAATTGTAACTATGAAGAAAGCTAGGAATTATGGTTTATGCATTCCCTTACTACTTGACTATGCATTCTCTTATTATTACTTTCCCAGAGCTCAGTTGATGGAGAGAAAGAATGCCCTGAAACACTCTCATACAACTTTTAACAGTAACAGCAAAATATAGCAATTTCATATGGTTTTGCAGTAACATGCTCAAAAGGTTAAGCCTCATGATCGGCGTCATCGGCATCAACCGACGAACTACTCGCTGATACGTTAAGATCAAAAGAATGTTTAAAGAATCCAGGTGGATTAGAAGTTTGAGAAGCAAGTTCCTCGCGGCGCTTCTCTAGACATCCCAGTGTTTTTTCCAGCAACCCCTTTAGCATCTGCATTTCCTCCGAGCTGAGGTCATCCGGCGGTAAATCCATCAGATGCTTGCCCGATGATTTTTCACTGAGCCGCTTAAGTATAGCTGCTTGCTTCTTTTCAGATTCCAATTGCTCATATATATCGTTACAAGTCTTGTTAAGTTTGGCCAGTATATGATCGCGTGGATCAGGCTGCCGCTGGATGCTAGAAGCGTCTGCATCTTCATGGTGAACAAGTCTATTGAAAATATTGTCCAAACTTGGATGGCCAAATGAGAAGGCCTTCCCACCAGGTGAAAAGATTATCATACCAATATGAACGGCACATAAGGTACAGAGCTCACTAGCCTTTTTGAAGATTCCTGCTCGTCGTTTCGAGAAACAAACTTGCCTGGCCTTTGTTGCCTCAATCAGCTTCATCTCAATCTTTTGGCGACCTCTGGTCATTGTTCCTGCAGAAAGATGATTAAACAAAGATTGACGCGCTCAATTAGAACAGAAAAACTTTAGAGTACAAGGTCAACTCTCATATCATCCACAATTTATATCCGCGTCCGCATTCCTAAGTTAATAAATGCAATTGCAAACCTAAATAAATCCAGTCAAAAAGTGGAATTAATTATACAAAAGAAAATGCATTATTGGCAACTAGTATTAAATACAAGTTATGTTACAAAAAAGCATACCAAACCAACCAAAAATAAAAAGTTAGTTTGTCGTTTACGGTGCAGATTGTCCTAGAGCCATACTCTATGTAATGACATAGAGAATCTGAAAATGCATATTTCTAAATATAATGAAATCATGTCAAAGCGCTGGTGACATTCTAATAAAAAATGCAAAAGGTGGATATAGATACCAAAACAAAAATTTTGTCCACTCATCATTGTTTACTTGGATAAGAACTAAAGTCAATAATTCTTAATGTCAAATAAATATTGATACTAAGCAATACAGAAAATCACCACTAAATTTTATTAAGACAAAGACTTATTCTTCCCCCTGCTTCACCAAACGCAAGACTTTGTGCCTTTCATACTGACCTTGCCTTTGACACCAGCCTTTAGAAAGAAGCATTAGAAGGAAGAACAGAACAAAGACCTCCATCCATATTTACCTACTGACAGAACAAGAATTCTAAAAGTTACAAGAGCAACTCTGTTATAGAGCCAACATGATTTGGGAAAAAGAGTACAATACAACCCAATCTCCTAGTCAGAGTGACATTTAAATTTTTAAGGAAGATGATTTATGAGAGGATAAAAACCTGATGCCTACTAGCTTAAAAGAGAAAAGCAAGGCAGGCAAGTCAGGTTTGATCAAATGAACAAATAAACATGCCTCTTCAATACATTCCATGTTAAGAGGTCAAAGTAAAGGGCCATATGATGTTAGAATGATTTAAAGCTTCCCTTCTAAAAACCTAATAACATCTGCTCTGATTCAGTGACGAACTCTAATATAGTTCAGCTTCACAATTCTTCAATGTCCGCAATATTATTAATCTTTGAACATACTTCTCTATGGATTATTTTAAAATTTTTACAACTTATCAATGCCTTCATCAATTATCCATCAAACAAAAACAAGAAGCAAAATTGAGCACCAACATGCATGCCTAGCTTCAATGGTGTAATAAAAACACTCTTATTTGCATATCCAAACAAATTTTTCAGAGATCCATAAAAAGTTACAATCTTTACATATGGGCACCTGTGAAATGCAATTAAGTACACAAATTAACGGCTAATTCTGTACAAATTAATAGAAGAGGGAAATAGAACAGTCACCATTACTAATTTCGAACGTGGCGTTTGTTGAACAAGACTCGGCCATTGAACCAAGTACAATGGAGTTATGAGTCGAGAAAAGAGACGGGTTTCACGCCATGAGGAAGGAGATGAAGAAAATTGATGAATTTGTGGGATCTTCTTTGTCTTCAACATCACCTTACTCTCTCACACACAAGTTCGGCTGTCTTTTCTGTTGAATGTGACAATTTTGCCGAAAACAGCTTAGCTCACGTTGAATTCTGCAATTTTAATCTCGAATGGGTTGTGCCTACAGGCCTGGTTTGGTTTGGGTTCAAACGTTGGTAATATCCATTTCGAGCCTCGTTCTATACTATACGAACTCGATTTTTGATAAATTTAAACTTAAACATAATTAATTTTAACTCAAATTTTGAATAAATTATGTGTTTAAATTATATTGATATGGGTGAAGTCAAACTTAATTTTTCATTATAAAATTTAACTTTAAGAATTAGATCGAGTTTTGTTTGTAGAATTCGGCTAATTTCAAACTTTATATCAAATTTAATTGCCACCAAAATAAATTTTGTAAAAAGTTTTGAAGAATAAAAGCATAATCTCAAAGTTAAAGCAATTTAAATTACTGGTTAAAGGTTAAAAAACTAAAAATAAATAAGTCTTATATTATTAATTTAGACTGAAAGTGCATTTTGAACCTCAACAAATACAACTTGAATTCTAACGTTTTGAAATGTTCAAATAGAGTCATAACATTTTCAAAATATTCATAACATACCTTAAATGGACAAAAAAATTAACGGGTAGTTAAATGCTATGTCAATGTTGACATAACATTATTTTTATATTTTTAAATAAAAAGTAGATCTTATTGTCACATAATTAGCTTTTTAAAAATTAATTAAAAAGTAGGTTTTAGGATCACAAAGTCTACTCTTACAAATTTTATACAATAGGCCTCACTTGTTATGTGAGAGTGAGACTCACTATACATATTTCAGACAATGAGTCCCACTTGTCATATGAAAGTGGAATACATTATTACATACTTAAGACAATAAATCTCAATTGTCATGTGACCGTAAGGGTTTACTTTTTATTTAAAAAATAAGAAATAATATCATATTAATATTTACGTGAAATTAAAATAATGGAAAGTTAAACTCATTAAAATTTTCAATTACTTACAATTTGTTTTAGATATTTTGAAAATGTTAAGGTTTCATTTGAACATTTAGAAATGTTAGGATTTGTTATGTATTATGTTATAAATGAAAAGTTCACAGCATACTTTTAAGCTATTAATTTACAAAGAACAATAACAATTTTTCATAATGTGGAAATTTATATTACACACAGATGGTAATAGTAAACTTTTTTTTTTCTTTTCCCTTCTAGCAAATAAACAAAACCATAACACTAAACATGCGAAGAGTTATAGATGTTTTTCTTCAAGCACGAATTTGTCCCATAAGTTGTGCTAATCTCTTTGCACAGTAATCTCATTTAGCTACGTTAAAGCAAGATTCAGCTTTGTTCCATAATCATCGACCAATTTACTCATTCTTGAACGCTTCACGACCATCAAAATATTTCACTCTCACAACCTTGCAAGAAAACTACGAAAGAACTAAATATTCATAGCAACAAAAGAACATGAGAAAGAGATATGGCAAACGCCAACTTTTATTACTTCCCTTAAGGTATACAAATGAATGCTCTTTAACATCTCTAAGTGTTACCCATACTCACTTATTTTTAAGAGCAAGGTTAAAATGAACTATTTATAGGTACCTTTTGATAACTAAGTTAGAACCTTAGTAAAGCTTTACTAGTTAATATCATGATCTTATCCTTATCAAATTACATCGCACTAATCAATACAATGACTTTCTCATCCAATTAGGACTCTATTTAATAGGATTAAGCTACATCACAATAATAAGATAAAAGATTACATCTATCTAAGAAAGACCTATCTATATTCACAAAGATCTCCTCTATCTTCTGATGATCCTTCTACATAATCTTTGTCTCTTAAGGCTAATGTTCATTCACTGTGATCTTATCTGCCACATCATCCAAGATATCTTCATCCAATTTCATTAGTCGTGGTCTATCTATTTGACCACAGGCTAAGTCCTTAGTCCATTAAGAACCTAGGCTTAGCCAAGTCAACTCGTATAAGGTCTGAAACTCTCCCAAAACTCATACCATATTTGATCTACTTGCTAAGTCACCTTAGAACTCTGGCAGATTCCGTCATGCATGTGACCAAGTAACTTTTCACTCAATGTCCATATCAAACCTTCTTTTGGTCTCACATTCGAATATTGCATCTTGTTGAAGATTTCTGCCAATATGCATCAATGCATGACATTGACTTATTTTCCTCCTTGCCTCCTTGCAAGTATTTACCTTGTTCCGTTATTTTGCATGTCTATCATTGGTTAAAGCTCGCCAATGCCCGTACGATTCCTCTAGTAAGACTTAGGGGTC
>JANZLX010000211.1:27849530-27867144 GCA_025531955.1 Erythroxylum orinocense
ACTCAGATGTGCACACGTCGCGACTAACAAATTAATTTAAATTAATTCGTCGCGACGTCTGGTTCGTCTTCCCCGAATCCAGGTTTCTCTGTCTACTTCAATCAAGCTCATTTTTACCTCCATTCAACTCCAGGAACACCCTAAACCATATTTCTAACTCACTCAGAAGCTCCACACTTACATGCAACTCATAAAAATCAAACATTTAAACTCAGATTATAACTAAGCTACTTCGGATGAACTCAGACAAAACTCAAACCTTCAACTCTTTCTCAGATCTTAACTAAATACTGATAAAATTTCGAATTAGAGTTCAAATAACAACATACTAACAGCTCATACTCTCATTCAAACCTCAACTCCATTCAACCAACACTCTACCAAAACTGAATCGGACTTTCTCAAACTAGCATGCATGTATTGAATCAACTGGAAATCCATCACATAATCAATAACAGAACTCAGGTCAAGCTAACTTACTTGATCTTCCACTAAATCCAGCAAGAAAAAACCGATCAACCTAGCAATGTCTCAAAATCTCAGTCGGGTGTAAGACAAACCGAACATGCAAGCATATTTATGTCACCAGAAACTATCCAGACTGATGTTTAACACAACTTACCAATCTTGACTGTGAATTCCAGCAAAAGAATCGATCTACACAGCAAAATCCCTCAAGACTACCTTCGGTTGACCAAGCTACTTCACCGAGTGAAACATGCAACACCTCTCTCTAATTCATACTCAACTTCGGTCATTATGCATGTCATACACGTGTCTTGATTCCATCAAGACATGTGTCACCCTATAAATGCCATATGTCTTATTTACTATGCCATTTGTCAACAACCTACTAATGCCAATTGTTCCAATTACAAATTGCCACATGTCATCTCATAATTGGCCCAAAAATCAATATTTTCCCAAAATTTACAAAAATCCCCAAAATATTCTAAATAATACCAGAATTGTCAAAACTCAATTTAATCATCAATAACAATTTAATTGTACCCGGAAAATGTCAATGAATGCACGTACAATCAAATAATTGTGCAAAATGTGCATGTCACAAATATGATGCATGAAAAATGCAATTTCCTAATTTCTCACAAAAATTCACAATTTACAATTCTAGCCCTAACATGGGTAACGGGATGCTACATTTGACCCTCAATTGGGAAAATTACCCACGTCATAATGTGGGTAACGTTCCCTGAACTTCTTATAGCTAGATACCACCCCTCTATTCTCACTGCGCTCGGTTATTTGGTGGGGAAAACAGTTAAGATTGATACCAACACTTAACAGGCTTACCGTGGACGATTCGCGAGAGTTGCGATTAATCTGGATATTAGCTGCTCTCCTCTTCGTTTGGTAGTGGAGTTAGACAGAGAACTCATCCATATGGCGTACAAAGGCCTCCCCCAAATTTGCTTCAACTGTGGACGTGTAGGGCACGGTACCATGGTCTGTCCCTCACGCCTCGAGGCCAATACCAAACCGGCGACATCCACCAGAATCTCGTCACCACCAGCCTAAGTAGAATCAAGTGGAGCTCCTTCCACTGGTACACTTCGTCAAGCTGAATATAGGCCTTGGATGCAAGTTATCTGGAGGACTTGCCAAAATCCACCACCCACAATGTGCTCTCGTCGCGACAGCTCCACCCACGCAACGCCTACTGGAACCTAAGGCTTGAGGTACTCGGCGCTCTCCACAACTGAGACGTTAGAACCCCCAATGGATCTCTCCCTAATGATCGATACCTGAAGCCACAACGCTCCCCAAGACTCGTCAGTAACCACAACCTGACAAAACCCTTAATTACAACGTCTTCGAACGGCGAACGAGAATCCCTAAAATTGGAACTAAAAACCCACTGAAGGCCAAGACGTCGTCTCAGCCTCAGCAGGCCCACGCTTTGAACCAGGCCACGCCCACCCAAACTATGGGCCTTCCTAGCCTGAAACCCCAGTTGAAGTAGTCCAGCCCAAAGGGATCTAGCTTTCCCAAGCCCAACCCAGCTCATTTCGTGCTCTCCATTTCCTCACACGCGGAACTATTATTATAGGACCCGACCTTCCCTATGCCAATCTCAGCGGAATTGGGTAGTGGCGATATGGACTAAAATCCCATTGATCCCAGTGGCCCTACAGTCCCAACACCTCATAGACAAATTCACGATTCAACCCCTTGACCTCCCCGACCTAGTTATCGATTCTAGGAGCACAGTGGACTTTACTGTTGAATCCGACACTCTAATAGAGGAACTAGAACCTGCACACGTGCCAATCCATTATCAGGACTTGATGCCAGCAATCAACACTTCAGAAGTTTAGAATTCGATTCCCTCTTCTTCATACTCTTTATGACGATTTTTATTTGAAATTGCCAAGGGGCAGGAGGTCGGACCTTCAATCCTATCATGAAGAACTATTTTCGACTTCATAAGCCTCGTCTAGTTGTTTTGGTCGAACCACGTATTAACGGTGACAGCGCGATGAAAGTCATTCAAAATCTGGGCTTTAATAACTCCTTTCGGGTAGAGGTAGAGAGATATTCGGGATGTATATAGCTACTTTGGAAAGACGATATCGTTGTTCGTATTCATCTTGCTCACCGTCAATTTGTGCATGCCAACATGGAGTGGGATCACTTGACGTTTGAATTCATAGCCATTTACGTGAGCCCGACTTATGCGTTACAAAAATATCTCTGGTATTACCTGTCGAACATTGCTAGGCACACTACCACACCCTAGCTCCTTAGAGGGGATTTCAATGCTAAATTGGAAAGTGTAGATAAGCGTAGAGGTTCCCGTCTCTAACCCATTGTTAATACATACTTTCGAGACTGTATGCATCACTGTAACCTCTAGGATCTTGGATTTTCAGGTCCAAGATTCACGTGGTAGAGGGGTCATATTAACGCGAGATTAGATCGCGCCTTCGGTTCTACTTCTTGGCTCTCGACCTTTCTTAACACCCGAGTTGCCCATGTGCTTTTTCTAAAATCAGATCATCGTCCCCTTCTTATCACTTTTCAAACTAACGACCCCCCTCCTTTGAGTAGTCCCTTTCGGTTTCAATCCACCAGGCTTACCCATAATTTCTTTGCACAAGTGGTAGCGGAAAACTGGCAACCGAATAACTCAGATTTTAGTGGTGCGATCAAATATCTTTCAGATAAACTCCAGCATTGGAACAACACTGAATTTGGAAACATTTTTCATTAAAAAAAGTGTCTCATGGCTCGCCTAGCAGGCATTCAGCAACCTCTTGAAGACATCGGTTCGTCCTCCCTCCAAGAGTTTGAGGGTTACCTGCGAACTGAATTAGAAAACGTCCTTTATCAGGAAGAGCTATTCTGGCACTAACGTTCCAGAAGTCAATGGCTCGGAAAGGGTGATCGAAATACACATTATTACCATGCAATTACACTCAATAGATGTCAACAAACAAGAACCATTTCTTTGACCGACATTAATGGTAATGTGATAACCGACACCACGACCCTCAGAGGATTAGCTCAAAGTTCCCTAGAGGATTTATACTGCTTCGAAGGCCATTCCCCCTCCGCATGGCAGAGCCATGGCCATGTTCCCCCTATCCTGCACCAAATGACAGCTAAGCTCACTTGTCAACTAAACCCAGACAAAATAAAGACAATGTTCTTCTCCATGGCTCCAAATAAAGCCCCAGGTTTTGATGGGTTAACCACACTGTTCTACCAATCCCAGTGGGATAAGGTTGGACCTTCCCTAACTCTTTTCTTACAGTGTATCTTTCAACATGAAGCTTGGGAGCCAGAACTTAACTGAACCATTATGGTCCTTAACCCTAAAACTTCGTCCCCCTCTTCGATTTCATAGTTCAGGTCGATTGCACTTTACATTGTTCTCTACAAAGCGCTCACCAAGATTATAGCCAATCGGATTAAACCTTACCTTGAAGAGCTTGTGGCCCCTACCCATTGCAGCTTTTTGCCCAAGCGCCTTATTATTGACAACATCATCATCACACAAGAAATGATACACTCCATGAAAAGAAAGACTAGTCGAAAAAGGATTATGGCCATTAAAGTGGACCTAGAGAAAGCGTATGATCGCCTAGCTTGAGACTTCATCTAGGACACACTGATAGATGTTGGCCTGCCAGATTCACTGATTTCACTCATTATGAAATGCATAATTATTGTCTCCTTACAAGTGAACTGGAATGGTGAGCTTAGCGATGTATTTACTCCCTCCTAAGGTATCAGCCAGGGGACCCTTTCTCTCCATACATTTGTCCTATGCATGGAACGTCTTGGCCAAGCGATTAATCAAGCGGCGTCTGATGGAAGCTGGCAACCGATCAAATTGGGCAGAAATGGTTTGCCCCTTTCCCATTTATTCTTTGCTGAAGATCTCATTCTCTTCTATGAAGCTTCCATCGATCAAGTGAACGTTATTCATGATCTTCTGAGCTCTTTCTGTGAGTCTTCTGGACAACGCGTGAGCACAACCAAATCTATATGCTACTTGTCCAGGAATACCCCTCCCTCGACCTGTCACTCCTTAAGCCGCGAACTAGGGTTCCATATGACTAATGACCCCGTTGGGTATCTTGGCATTCCTCTCCTGCACCAACGAGTTAGCAAAAGAACATATTAGTACATTTTAGATAGGGTCTATCAACGCTTATCAGGATGGTCCCCCAACATGTTGTCTTTCGCTGGCCGAATCACCTTGGCCCAATTAGTTTTAACGACTATCCCGAGCTACATGATGCTGACAGTCCGATTGCCACGTGGTTTGTGCAATAAACTAGAACAAGTCATGAGCCAATTTTTGTAGGGCTCGTCTCGTGATAGGAAGAGGATTCACTTAGTTAACTGGGAGGAAGTTTGTAAACCAAAGAAGCTGGGGTGTTTTGGCATTCAAAGAATTAGGGAAACCAATGATGCCTTCCTAGCAAAACTCGGATGGTCTTTGATTGCCAACCCTAAAGCTTTATGGGCCTAGGTGCCCTCTGGAAAATATAAATTTGAAGCCAACAGCCTCCCCACCTCTTTTGCAACCACATGGGGATCAATGATGTGGTGGAGTATCAAGGCAACATGGCACATCGTGTCACAAGGCATGAAATGGAGGATTGAAGATGGCACTACGACACGCTTTTGGCTCGACCCTTGGATCATGGGAGTTGGACCACTCATTTCTCATACTACTCATCCTATCCCAGAAACACATCTTAGACTCAGTGTCCACCAATTAATGGATTCTACTGGCAATTGCAATTGGGTAGCCTTCGAACCATATCTCCCAACGCCGGTTTGCCGAACCATTGCCGGCACGTTTCCACCAAAGCCATATCTGGGTCAGAATAAGTTGATCTGGGGAGCTTCCGACAATGGTCTCTTCATCATTGCATCCACTTACTCTATGCTTATGGGCCACGAAGACGAATCAACTCATAGGGTCTGACGAGCAATTTGGCAGTGGCCCAAGCCACAGCGTATTCGTTCATTCTTTTGGTTACTCGTGAAAGATCGCTTACTTAGTAATCAACAATGAGTCCAAAAATAACTCACTTCTAACGGCACCTGTCACCAGTGTACCCTCGAAGAATCATGTATCCATGCTGTAAGGGACTGCACCAAAGCTCGTCAAGTGTGGGACGCCTTCCCAACAAACCTCGTTACTTCTGGCCACTTCTCTCTACCAACTAGAGACTGGATTCTCACAAATCTCCAACAACACCGGCAAGTTCAAAGCCATGATTGGGCGATTATTTTTGGCACGACTTGTTAGTTCCTCTGGACATGGAGGAATAAGTCTCTCTTTAATGACATTCATTTTATTTGGCCATCCTCACCCATTTTCCCCATTTTGTCTTTTACAGATTAGATACGCAAGTCTATCGAGTGGCAAAGCTGGTCCAACACTGGGTCCCATCCCCGCCAAGAACAACGCATCTGTTGGAGTAAACCGCAGCCTGGTTGGGTAAAACTGAATACAGATGGTGCATGCAATCGTGCCCAACTCTCAGCTACAGCAGGTGGCCTCATCCGAGATAGTGACAGCAACTGGCTTGGAAGCTTCACACAGAACTTAGGCTGGTGTGTTGCATTGTCAGCAGAACTCTGGGGTGTCTTTACCGGACTCTTGCTCGCCTGGACCTTGGGCTTCTATCCGATCGAACCGGAAGTGGATTCGCTTGCGGTGCACAAGATCTTCTCTTCCTCGGACACCCGCTCCTAGACACTCAACCTTATCGTAATAGATATCCTCAAACTGTTCACCCAGAACTGGTCTGTTGTTCATCAACACGTTTACCGAGAGAGCAATAGATGCACTGACTAGCTTGTCACCCAAGCAAAACATTCTGACATTGGTGTCACATATTTTGAGACTACACCTATAGGGTGCCAACGTATCCTGTTAAAGGATATGTCGGGGATCTGTTTCGCCAGACTTGTTTTGTAACCTACTTATTCAGCTTCCTTTAATGAAAAAAAAGTAATGACTACCACAATGTGGAACCCACCATGAATTTTTCTACCCCTGTGTAGTTCTTGAGTTTTAATATGATGTATTCTTATAGGAATCATAAATCTTTGAAATTTTCATTCAACTTTTTTTTTCCTTTTCAATTATCACACATTCTAATTAATAAATTATATTATCCAAAATTTATATTCTTTATTTATATATTTACATTTTAATTTAATTTTTTAAAATTATTATTGTTAAAAAATGAATTACTATTTTTATCCTTAAAAAATACTAAAGTTATTTAATCTCACTAATAAATTATATTTGTCAAATTTTAAGTTCTTTATTTATCTCCTTATATTTTAATTGAAAATTTTAAAATATCATTGTTAAAAATAGTAATTATTTTATTATTTTTATCATATTTTTTAATAAATTGAATCATTATTAATATATATATATAAGTAATTTTACTTAAGATAATTTAAGAATGTGTTAAACATAATATTTAAACTATAAAGAAGTCTGTTTAAAGGACATTAAAAAAGAAATTAAAATAGAATTAGAGTCTTTTCTATTGAATTTTTTAAATATACTTCAATTTTTATAAGTCTTTAAATAAATGATAATATATAATACAATTTTTATTTTGATTATTATTTAAAACTTTTTGTTAAATTCAATCTTAGTCTAAATTATTATAGATTTAATATGAGTCTAAATTATTAGATTTATTATTGGTTTATTATATATTAATAGACACTATTATTGTATTTTTATTTCAATAAATTATTTTATTTTATACTATATTTTTACTTATTCTTATTATTTTTATTTCTTATATATTATATACCGATTTTATTGCGTTTTAATATCGATTGAACAATTAAACCTTAAACCTTTGCTTTGACTGTTTCGATGTTCGATCAATTTTTAAAACATTGGCTAAATATTTTCCTATTATTGATAAGACTATAATCTGAATTATTCTTATAATGTCATGGAGATGACAAAAAAAGCAATTAATGTCAATTTGAAAAATATAACTTTTTTGTACGTGCCCTTTCATGCAGTCATCAATAAAAAATGAAAAAGACAACTTTATTTTATGTTGTTTGCAATTGAGACATTTTTTAATCTTATTGTCTATTTTAGACAAAATTTTATAAAGAAAACTGGAGTTAATAGGAAAATTATTTTAACTATTACAATAATTGTTGCCCACGAAACGATGTAAGATCTTCTCAACTCACAAATGAAAGTTTATAAGGATGCTTATGATAATTTTGGGATGCCCATTTCTATTCATCAAAGAGACAAACTTAATGTAGGCAAATATTTTTTCACTTTTGTTATTTTTGAAAATTAATCATCTCTTTATTTTGATTATTATTTTACTTTTATAATCTTACAATTGCTTAATAGGACTAATTTGAAAGTGGTATTCCAAAATTGCAACACAATTTTAATTTTAATTCAATGTGTGAATGTAACAAAGTGTGAAAAGAATTTGAACACATATGAATTCTTCCATTAAAAAAATGTAGATTGGAACACAAAAAATTGAAGAATTTGGATTTTTCTACAAGTTTGACATTGATGATATCTTTATATTAAAACAATCAATCCCAAATATTAGCTTCCAGGACTTCTTCCAGGACAACTTGGAGCAGTGGGTCCTCTCCAATCTCAAACCTCCCGCTCTCGCTCTGCCTGCTGACTAAGTTGTTACCTTTGGAGTTGCCTGCTGAATGCTTTGGTCTTGGAGGAATAAAAGCATCTTTGACGCCGGCTTTAAGTGGCCAGAGAATGGTCATCGTGCAGTTAAAGAGTTCGTCGGCTGGATAGTGCAGGCCTGGTCTGTCGAACGATGCGTCTCCTGGTGGGTTGATCCAAACCCCCAGTGGGCTGGCTCAAACTCAATATCGACGGAGCAGTTAAGACAGGATCATTCGAAGCGTCGGCGGGTGGCCTCCTTCGAGGTTGGACTGGGAAGTGGAGCGGTGGCTTTTTACACCGCCTTGGCAAAGCCTCTCCCCTTGTAGCCGAACTTTGGGGCGTCTACTCGGGCCTCGCCATGGCATGGTCGCTGCAATTCCGCCGTATCATTCTGAAAGTGAATTCTTTTGAGGTTATTAATCTTCTTTCCGCGTCTTACATAGGAACTGACTAAAATTTTTTGTTGTTGACAGGTATCCGAGAGCTACTTCACAAGACTTGGGAGGTGCACATCAAGCATATCGATCGCGAGGGAAACTAGTGCGCTGATACTCTCGCTCATCTCGCCGGCTTGGCGGTCCCTGGGGTCCACCTACTTCCCAACGCTCCTCTACTGATTTTTCATCGTCTTCATCAGGATAAGACTGGCACTTTGTGTCGCCGCTGTTTTCGTTTAAGTTTTTCTAGTTGCTATCTTCCTTGTAAACAAAAAAAAAAAAGGTTTAATTTTGTCAAACAATATCCGAACCTAATTCTCACACTTTTGTGAAGATGTTTGATTTAATGTTCAAATTATAGGGTGTGGTACGTCACCCCTAGATCAAATATTAGTTGTTTATTATTATTTATGATTTAAATTAACATAAATTTTCTTTCAATCATATATTACTTTTTAATGTATATTAAATAAAAATTGAAAATATAAAGTAATTCATCAATTACTGATTAGTCCAATTTTGAATAACTAGATTCAACTAATCTAGGTTCCTTTTCTCTGAAGTCAATACGAGAACCAATCTCACCACATGGACAAAATCACAATCGACAATTACAGGACCTTTCAATGGTTCACCGACACTTATCAACCATAGTAAACATCATTTATCTTATTAAGCACTTCCGCTACCAATTAGCCACTCTGTTTAAAGTTACTTGTTATTAGATATATTTAAAGTAATATTGACATAGAGTTAAGATTTTACACCTTATATATATATATATATATATCATAAGAAACGGGTACACATATTAAGCTATTAAGCGGAGAAAAGAAACCCCAGCGATATCCTCGACGAGGATATTAAAACAACCCATAGACAGGTATTAATACTAATAAATACTAAGTTCTGAAGATCGGGCATGATTTGTTAGCCAATCCGCGGCTCGATTAGCCTCTCGATATTCATGATCTTACACCTCGATTAGCCTCTCGATATTCATGATCTTACACCTTTTTTAGGGCAACACAAATATTCCAATCTATGAACCTTTGTTTCAGTGTATCAGAAAAGGTCAAATCTTTATATTTTTTTATGTGATGCCAACAAAATTCGTATTTATTATTCTTTGAACGTGTAGAAAATAAATAGTTAATTATAAACGCTATAAATCCGTTATTGTAGATGTCAAATGAATTGTACCTAATTTTTTGTGCTGGTGCTTTTTTGGATGAATTTTTGAAAGGTCAATAAGTACTTTTTTTTATTACAAAAGTTTTTTTTAAGAAAAATAGGTGTTTGTTTATAAAATAAAAAATACTTATTTAATAAATATGATTTTTTTGACAGTCAAAATATAACTTTTTAAGAAGTTCAAATTTGAAACTTATCAAAAAAAAAGTTTTTCAGGTAGATTTTTCAATCAATTAATGAGCCTATTTTTAATCTTTTTTATCCTTATGTTTTACACATAATTCCCACGATACTCACAAACTCATCTTCTCGTATATTATGCATTTAACTATTTACTCAACTTAGATATTTATTTTAGAATTTATATAATATTATTTAGTTTTTATATGTTTTAATATTTATTTTCGATATTAGTTTACTTATGTTATAACCTATATAAAAGATTTGAATAGATATATTTTTATTTATGTTTTATATAGTTTAAAATTATATAATAATTAATATGTTGTACTTTTCATATTTTTTAATATACTTTAAATAATATTTATATGTATAAATAATTTTTATTATAAAATGAATTATAGTTAAAATTAAAAGCACTTTTTATTTTTATATTGCCAAATAATCTACTATGTAAAGCTCTTTTTAAAAAATTATTTTAAAATAACAATCAAACAGTTGAATGATTTTTTTAAATAGATATTATCAAAAAAAAAAAAACTATTCATGTAACCCCAACCAATAGAAGCCTAGATATTCTGTATCAATTATGCGCCGGAGCATCGAAACATAAGTTCGCCGCCGTTAATCACGCTAATGGGAATATACATGCTTGGACAATAGTAATTAATCCGGTCACTATTATTTAATTAATTTTTAATTAAAATTACAAAATATGGTTTTCAAATTTTAAAAAAACTCTTTTTTAAAAAATTCTCTAAGAATAACAATAAATCATATTTGATATAAATAATATACATGAACCAATTAAATATTATTGATATGATGGCTTAACTCAATTTTTTCAATTTAATATGAATAAAATTAAATTAAAACGAATTTAACAATGTATTATAGTTATTTTAAATTCTTGATTTGATTTAATGAGATTGATGAAAACTAATTCAAAAGTATTGGCATGATAATGTAATTCAATTCTTAAATTTGATTTGAATAAATTAAATCTAACCCAATATAATAACTTTTTACAGTTATTTTAAAATCTTGATTTGATTTAATTTTAATTAGATTAAATCAAAACTTTAAATTTGGGATATATTAATAACATTTGATTAATTTTATATATTATTAATATGACATTTATTTTATTATTATTTTGTAATAAAAGTTTAAGAGAATGAATTTTTTAAAAAATAAAAAATTATTACAATTTTAGAAATTATTTTTTTAAGTTCATTACATCCGAGTAAACAAGCTAAGTAGCGATTTTTTTTATATATATATATATAAAAAAAAAACTAGTAGAGAAAACCTAATTCTTTGTTGACCTGTTGCTTGCAATAGCATCAAAACCTGAAGTAAACAACATGTCATGGAAATGAAACCTGAACCAGTCATTCAATATAACTCATTTTCCAAGGTTTTGAACTTTGCCTTCATTGCTACAACATCCCAACCTGTTTGAGAAACGTTATGTTCTTCCCAACCTGTTTGAGAAACGTTATGTTCTTGCTGTTTTCGGTATGCAACAACTATAAGATTCAGCAGACAAACTTTGCCTTGAACTTGCAGATTACATGGAATAGAATAGTTCTAGTGTTCTACAAGTTACACTTCCAGATGAAAAGTTTTGAAAATTTTGCAGTACCATTTATCGGGAGACCTGAATTTCCAAACCTTCACCGGATTGTACTATTCATTTTGTACACTTTCTTTGGAACTTGATCAATTACTTAAAACACCTAACACCATTTGTTAGTGGAAGTATCGCCGCATTTCTTGACCTTATTAAGCCAAAAAACAATAGTTATAAGCATGCTCAAAAGGGAAAAAGAGCTACCACCTCCCACAGACATAACCCTAATAATATATGTTTTGTTTCATTACAACAAGCAAGGTTCAGACCAAGATAGTATAATAATACATAGGTTTAACGAGCGCAGAAATGTTTGAACAAAGACTTAGGGTGTGGAGGAAGCGTATGAAACATTTTAATAAAGAAGGATGTATCTGAATAGTATATTGGTGAGAATCTGATGGCTGCTAACTTCATGTTTGATGTTAATCTGGGTTTACTGAGCAGACATGAACTTGGTCTATTATTATGTTCTAAAAATGGCGGGATCTCACCCAACAACTACATACCACCAAAAAACAGAATGCACCATAAAAGATTTGATGATGACCATGACTCCATGAAAGCTGAGGAATGCAGGTGACATGTTGGTCCAGGGATTTCAGGATAATGCCTGGAGTGGACTTTTAGTTTTAGGCAGTGATGTATTGGAGGACAAATAGGAAAAAGACAAGTAAGCTTCAAATTGGAGGTGTCATGATTGTATCAGATTGCCCTCACAGTCACGGGGTTTACTTTTGTGGTACGGTTGGAGAGTAAGTGC
Organism: Erythroxylum orinocense; assembly: GCA_025531955.1. Taxonomy (NCBI): domain Eukaryota; kingdom Viridiplantae; phylum Streptophyta; class Magnoliopsida; order Malpighiales; family Erythroxylaceae; genus Erythroxylum; species Erythroxylum orinocense. The sequence goes on from JANZLX010000211.1 coordinate 27,861,938, forward strand.
AGGCTCAAATGGAAGAAGAAAACCCAGCCCCACACTAAAGCGGATTTTCTTAAGCTTAATTCATAACCTCTAAACCTTGCTTAGTTTGAGGTGGGAGTTGTAGGAATCATATGATTTCCAAGTTAACAGAGAGAAGAATCTGAAGAAGTTGAGGGACACGCTTTGGTGCTATCGAAACTTAGAATACCAGGTCAAAAGAAGCGAGCCGGCTGAGTCAGGCCTTAGATGCCAAATTAAAAAGAAGATGAACAAAAACAAAAGCAAAAGCAAAAACCTTTTCTTCAGAAGAAGCTTTTTGTTTCTATCTAAATAGCAAACTCAAGCCCGAAACAACAAAGAAAACTCCATTGTTGATTCCAGAAACCTAGTTAATTAGACTTTAGGACAGGAAAAGCTCTTTAGTGCAGTCTCATGAATGCATCAGAAGTCTGCAGAACATACAGCATCAATAATCAACAATCAAAATGAAGAAGATGGCATGAAGAACATAGCCACAGTAGTAGCAGCAGAAAGAAAAACCAGATCTTTCTATTGGTGAAATATAGGAACTTGCATCATCAGTAACATCCAAATAATGACGGAATTTCATGTACATAGTACAAAAGATTAAGAATCATGACCTGCAGTAAGAGTTAAGAACCGAGACCTACAAGATACTGATTCATATCGATCGATGATGACTCTCGTTTATATCTGAAGAATCTGAATTACAAGATATAACCAAAAGCAGGAACTACTACTGCATAAAAGAAACTAGAATCAAGTGCAGGACTATAGCTACGATTGCCTGGCTCCATCCTGTTTGCCTCTTTTTCCTATTTTAAGAAGGAATGTTGTTGATGTAAAAAGAAGAACAAAAGAGAGGAGAGAGTTACATTTTAGTGCTCTTCATCTTTATTGGGAATGCAACCCAAATGACCCTTTTGATTCACTTGGGATTATTCCTTTCCCTGTGTGTCCCTCTGTTGACAAGGTCAGAGAGGTCATTGAAGAAGATTGCATAAAAGGAAATGGCCCAAATGGGTGGTTGAGAAAGATGAGAAGTGATTGTCCTGTTGAACCATTTCTCATCCTTGGTTTGTTTCCAAGTCCAACGCCACAAGTAACTCCATTCTCTCTCATTAAGAAGAAAGTTAGTATATTTAGAGAGAGACACACAAACGCACACAAATAGGTCGTGTTTTGTTAGAGAGAGCTTGTTGTGAGAGAGCAAAAGGGGGTTTTAAAGAAGGGTCTCGTGTTTTATTTCACCGTCTTTCTTTTTTTTAAATTGGCCTTTTAGTTTTATTTAATATTTTAAAAATTGAACCGAAAATTAAATTGATAAAATAAAAAATTTAACAGATATTAGAATGTTATAAAATTAACTAAAAATTAAATAAAAATAAAAATTTAAAAAGAGATAGATATAACGGGAATTTAAAGTTTAATAAATGAAAAGATTGTTAAGTTAATTTATTTTAATTTATTGACTTATTAATTAATAAATTTATCAATTTTTAACAATAATAATTATTAAAATAAATTAAACCAAAAAGTTATAAAGTTGAAGATTTTTACGGTTAAATTGACTAAACCGGTTAGGTTTTTTAACTTATTTTAATTCAGTCATTATACTTAATAACTTCATTAAAATCTATTATACAAACTTAATACAATTATTAACATTAAATGAATAGTAAATATGATAATTAAAAGATTAAAACGATACAGTATTAATTAGAAATATATAAAATATACATAATTATATTTTTGATATATATTAAAAAAGGGGGTGTGTTTGGTTTTGTTGGTATATGGATGGGCGGTGAAAAGGGCTTTTCAACTTACCCTTTGGTCTGTTTTCTGTAAGACACAAACTATCTCTTTCAATGGTCCCGTCTCTACCTATTAATTATTCCCTGTGTGTCACTGTATAGAAACCTTCAATCTATGGTACTTCGGTTTCTTTGATATGTTGGTGTTGCTCCAAAAGATAGAGGCCATTTGAAATTATTGTTAGAATATACGAACTAATATAATCATAATATTAATTCTATATTTACAACCTTTAATTGAATTGCCTATGTTTAATGACCATAATGAGATAGTTAATAATTTATTAATTACATTTGAAGTACCCTAATAATTATAGATTGATCCATTAAATTATAGTTCATCATAATTATGAAATGACACAATTAACTTCATTATATCCTTTAGAGTACAACATGTTATAAATATACATGTAAGTGAGAATGTGTTTTTGGATTATGTGTACTATAAGCTATCTATTGCACATGTTGGGTATTGATAGGTTTGTGGTCTCATGAATGGAGAAAATGAATGAAGATACTATGCCCAACTTTAGAGGTATGTACATTTATTGTCTAATTATTGCTCTAAATAGAATGTGGATCTTAGCTGAAAGATTAAACATTACATTAATGGATTCAGTTCTATATATTGTGGTTATTGCTCATTGCATTTATAAATAACAATTGGTATTAGAGCTACATGGTCATTTGATTTTAGGGCTTATATTTGGGGTATAAACTCGTTTTTTCCAAACCAGTTTTTGGCATGAATAATCTCAAAATGATGCATTGAAGGTGTAGAAACTGTTTTTGGTTAATGTTATTAGCTTTTAACTTTGTTTTGGGCAAATGAATCTCCTATTTTGGTTCAGATTTTTTGAAATGTTTTGGTGGTTCATTAATGGGCGAAATGGATTAGAAGCTTTTAGGTTTTGGAGTATTTCTATTTGAAATGGGTATTGAAAATCCATAGAGAAGGAAGAAAATCCCTCAAGCCTCGTCAGAAATGGATGGTAGGAGGCCAAGTTTTAGGTAGGTCAGAATCGTGCGCCCACGAGTTGACCCACATGTAGCATTGTCCCAGATCCTTAAAAAAAGATTATTTGTTGACAATAGTGAATGTTTATTTTTACCAATCATAAAATTAAGTAGGTGAAACTATTTGTGATAAGGAATTTTTAAATATTAACATATGTTTAAATTTTGCGTTTTTCTTCTAAAATAATATTAAGATCCATACGGGTAATTAATTGTCCTGTCGATAATTACTACTTAATAGGATGCTTAATATGGTGAAGAAATTTTATTGAAATATAATGAGCCACAATTTTTCTATCATTTCGATAGTATATTGATGATTTTGTTGTAATATTTAATATGTTGTTCTACCTGTAAATGACTTCTATATTTATTTAAGGAACTCTAGCATGAATGATATAATTAATTTTGAAAAAAAAGAACACAAATTGCATGATTTTATTTTAACATCAATTAATTTTGAGAAAAAGAGCACAAATTGCATTATTCTATTTTAACATGCATATCGTGATTATTGCTCTTGATTCTCATTTAGCATTAAACAATCCTAGAGTTTCTACCATCTTGACGTTGAATGGAACGAACCATATTGGGTTGAATCTCTCATGATGAATTTGATTATCATGCGAATGGACTTGGCTTAAGAATTGATGCACCACCTAAACTCGTTGATGATGCTACTGAGAAGGATAAGAAATCCTACGAGGAGTGGGAATACTCTAATTGATGTTGCTTGATGATTATGAGATATCACACGGATGAATCCATTCGTGATAGTATTCCTGAGACTGATAGTGCAAAGGATTTTCTTATTGTCATTAAGAAGAAGTGCAAGAAGTTTTCAAAGAATGAGAAGAATGAGTACTTGAACATGCTTCATCATACTATTTACGATGGTGCAAGTGACATTAGGGCTGAAATCGACAAGCTCGTGAGTTGTACCATAAGCTTAAGGCTACGGATATGGACCTTGATGAGGATTACATGATATGATTTGTGATGGAGACTCTTCCTACCAAATTTGATTTGATCAGATCAAGTTATAATGCTTAGAAAGAATAATGGATTGTTGAGGAGATGACTGTTATTCTTGCCAATGAAAAGGATAACATGAAAAAAGGAAGGAAAAAAGAATCTCCATGATGACAAAACACAAGTGACCAAAAGCTTTTCATGAAGAAAGTTGTTAATCCTAAAGGAAGTGGATAGGCAGGCTCATCTTTTATTAGTCAAAAGAATAAAATTTTCAAAGGGAAGTGCAACTTTTGTCAGAACTTTGCGCACAAGAAAGCTTATTGCCAAAAGCTCAAAGCTCATATAGAGAAGAAAGGTAATTGTCTTGTGATGGTTTGTTTATAGTTCAATATTATTGATGTGCCCTCAAATACTTGGTAGTTAGATATTGGAGCAACAATTCACATTACAAATTCCTTGCAAAAATTGACAAGTCAAAGAAGGCCGACTAGTTTTGAGCAACACGCGTACATGGAAGATGATACAAAAATCCAAGTTGAATTTTTGGAGACAGTTAGACTACAGTTGAATACATGACATCTTTTGGAGATACACAATGTCAGTTATTTACCCTCTATTAGGAGGAATTTGATTTCTATACCTATTTTGGATAGACTAGGTTATAGTCTTCTTTTTGGAACTAGAAAACTAACTTTGGATCGTGACTCTTTTTTTGTGAGAAATGGAATTTATGTGAAAATTTATACAAACTTGAGTTGAATGATGTTGTTACTGTTGCTTCTTCCTTTCTCTTAATACTGTTGTTGGTTCCAAACGTATGAGGTTGGATTTGAGATCGCTTATGTTATGGCATAAAAGTTTTGGGAATATTTATAGAGACATAATGGAGAGGTTAGTAAAAGATTGTGTACTTCAGGATCTTGATTTTTCAAATTTTACTGCCTGTGTTGATTGTATCAAAGGAAAGTTGACCGCCAAAGTTAGAAAAGGCAAAATAGACAGGTGCATAGAATTGTTAAAGTTGATTTATGTGGACCATTGATTCCACCTGTTATAGGTAGTTATAAATATTTCATCACTTTTGATGATTTTTCCTGGTAAGGTCATGTGGAGCCTATTCGTGAAAAATCTGAATCTTTGGATACGTTTAAAATTTTCAAGACAAATGTTAAGCTTCAAAGGGGGAAGAAAATCAAGGAAGTTAATTTTGACAGAGGTGGAGAGTATTATAGGCATTATGATGAGAGTGGAAGGAATCTTGGACCTTTTGCTAGATACTTGCAAGAATGTGGTATTGAAGCAAAATATACAATGCTAGGACCACCTCATCATAATGGAATCGCTGAAAGAAGAAACCGCAAACGTCTTGAAATGTTGCAGTGTATGTTGATTCATTTT
>JANZLX010000211.1:27867486-27880112 GCA_025531955.1 Erythroxylum orinocense
TATCCCAATGATTGAACAAATTTTAGTAGAATCTTATGATGAACCTTAGAATCAAGCACAAGATGAAGTCATTGATACTGGGGATAATGAAGTTGTTGTGAAGAGATCACAAAGAACATGCATATATGCCATTCCTGATGACTATATTGTCTATTTACAAGAACACAAGTTTGATATGACAGATATTGCTGAACTAGTCAGTTATCAAGAAGCCATGAATAATACTCAATCTGTGTTGTGGATGAATGCAATAGAAGATGAGTTGAGTTCTAAGTTATAAAATGAAGTTTGGGAGTTAGTTGAACTACCTAAAGGTTGCAAACCCATTGGATGCAAGTAAGTTTACAAAATCAAACATAACTCAAGAGGAAATGTAGAAAGGTATAAGGCTAGACTTGTGGCTAATAGTTATAGCTAGAGAAAAAGGATTGATTTCAAAGAAACATTATCACCAGCTTTTACCAAAGATCCACTACGAATCATCATGACTATAGTTGCTCATTTTGATTTAGAACTCAATTAAATGGATGTGAGGACCGCCTTCTTAAATGGAGATCTATATAAAGATATTTATATGATTCAACCAGTTGGTTTTGAGGTGACTGGTAAAGAACACATGGTTTGCAAGCTCAAGAAGTTTATATATGGGTTAAAATAAGCATCAAGGCAGCGATATCTCAAGCTTGATATAGTTATCACTACAAATGACTTCAAGGAGAATGTAGTTGATCAATGTATATATATGAAAGTCTGCAGGAGCAGTTTCATTTTTTTGGTACTGTATGTTGATGACATTCTACTTACTTCTGATGATACTGATCTATTATTTGAAACAGAACAACTATTATTTAGCCATTTTGATATGAAAGATCTTGGTGAGGCCTTTTATGTACTTGAAATTCAGATTCTCCGAGATAGAGCTACTAGGATTCTTCAATTGTCTCAAAAGACTTATATTGATCGGATCTTGAAAATATTCAATATGCATTCTTGTTTTCTTGGAAAGGCACCAATAGTGAAGGTGACAAATTCTCAAAGGCACAATGTTCACAAAATGATAAAGAGAGAGATGAAATGAAAGTCTTTCCTTATGCGTCACTTATAGACAGTCTAATGTATGCTCAAGTATGTACACGCCCTAATATTGCTTTTGTTGTAGGCATATTGGGAAGATACTTAAATGATCATAGACTTGGCCATTAGAAAAAGGTTAAGAAAGTCATGAGATATCTTCAGGGTACCAAGGATCATATGTTGACTTATCAGCGAACTGACATTCTTGGTATAGTTGGGTTCAATGATACTGATTATGTAGGATGTGTGGACGATAAAAGGTCCACTTCTGACTACATCTTTAGGATGGTTAGAGGAGCTATATCATGGAAAAGTGTCAAACAGACACTCACAGTGCCCTCTACAAGCAGAGTATACGATATGTTATGAGACAGTTTGTCAAGCAATATGGTTGCAAAATTTTATTTCAGCATCAGGTATTGTAGACTTTATTTCGAGTCCGCGGGTATTAATAAGTTTGTGGCCTCTTAAATGGAAAAAATGAATTAAGATACTATACCTAACCTTGGAGGTATGTACATTTATTGTCTAGTTATTGCTCTAAATAGAATGTGAATCTTGGTTGAAAGATTGCACATTACATTGATGAATTCAATTCTATATATTGTGGTTATTGCTTACTACATTTATGAATAACAATTATAATATTATACGTATATGGAGAGAAAATTAATTACCTTTTGCTTAATCAAGTCAAATAAGTTAATCTTCATTGATCTCAATTCCATAAAAAGTCATTGTCTTCCTCGTCCATTTGAGTATGACCTTTATTTTCAAATGTTTTAAAATTCAAACTAGAAATTAAATCCACAAAATAAGAAGTTTAAGATGTAAAGGTTCAATCGAAATAAGATTGTTATAAAATTGGTTTTAAATTAAATTAAAATAAAATTTTTTAAATATGATTAAAGGGACAATTAATTTAAAAAGAGACAATTAAATAAAAATGAATTAGTTTGTTTAGTTTATAAAAATCAACTTATTTAGCGATAATATATGTTATGAAACTCGGACCGGACCGGCCGGTCCGATCGGTGACCGGTCGGCTAACCGGTTCGGGTTAAGCTAAAAAACCGGTGTCAAATTGAACCAGTCAAAATCGGTCAATTAATTGACCGGTCCGACCACTGGTTCATCAATTTTTTTAATATTTTTTTAAATATTTTTAATATTATATATAATTAAATATAATTATTGTATAATTATGACGTCACACCGATTTGACCGGTGGTTGAACCGGTCGAACTAGTCAAACCGGTGACTAGTAAAGCCTCCGGTTCGATGACCGGTCCGGTTTTGAGAACAATGGCGATAATTGATCGATTAATTAATAAATTGATTTATTTTTGACAATAAAAGTTATTGCAGTAATTGAATCTAAAAGTTAAAAATTTGTACTGAAAAATTAGTTGGTCCAAAATTTTTTCGGTTAAATTGATCAAACTATTCGAATTTTTCAATGATTGCTATTTCCTAAATTACCACAAATTGGACATACATATGCCATCAAATGGACCGACTTGTTGATTTGGCTGATATACTTCCTTATCGCATTTACATAAAATGTGATAATAAAGAGGAAGGAGGTGATTTACATGATTACGTGGTTTTGTTTTGTTATAATAGGACAATTACTATCTTAAGTCTTTCTTAATAGTTTCTCTTTGTACGTGCTTTATTACTTTGGTTTTATTGTATAATATCTTTTTACATATTCGAGAAGACTTTCGAAATCAAATCACATGTGAGATTTACTTGTCAAATCTCTCATTATTTTTGTAGTATAAGATTTTTTTATAAAGTAAGTAAATAATAAACTTCTGATCAATGTTTTAAAAATATGACAAAAGTTAAATTAATATGATAAAAAATTAAAAGTTTAAATATATTTAAATATATAATAGGTATTAGACTGTTATAAAATCAGTGAAAAATAAAGATATAATAAAATTAAAGAATTTGAAATAAAATTAACAAAATTAAAGAATTTAAAATAAGACTAAAGAAGTAGATTATTCTTGTTCATAAAAAAAGTTAATGTTTAATTGAAGAAGGAGATTGCTAAATGAAAATTAGCTAATTTATTTTAATTTATGAAATTAGTTGGTTTACAAAATTGGTGGGATAATTAAAATAAGTTGATTTTTAATAAAAAATAATTAAAGTAGACCGGATAAAAATTAATTGGTTCAAGTTTTTTGCAATTAAACCAATTGAATCGATAAGATTTTTTAACCACTAGTTTTTACTTTATTTTCTTAAAAAGATAGAAATTAAAATTTAAAAGGATTTACGCGAGAGTTAATTTCAACTTCATCTTTAAGATTATATTAAATACAAGTTTTACAAATTTGCAAGAAAATCATAAACTAAACACTATTGAAAAGACTATTTTATATCAATACATATATAAAGATATGTAACAACAACACCTAGGATGAATTTCGCTCAAATGTGAAATTTAGTGTAACATTCCGTTACCCACGTTAAGGCTACAATAGTAAATATGAGAGACTATTGAGAGATTAGAAAGTGCATTCATGCTCATGCATTATAAGGTATACACACATATGTGAATATCGAATTGTTACACATGAAAATAATTGTACATGTATTCATTGATAATTTTCGGGTATAACTGATTGTTTGAACGTGAATATGATTTTTGATATGTCATTTTATTGAGAATTGTTGTTTAGTTGTGTTGAATATTGATTTGGGTTATATATTTACTGACTTAGAATTTTTGGAGAAATTTAAGAAAATTCTGAAAATTTTTGGATTAGGAAAAATGTCAAGTGGCAAGACAACTGATAAATGGTTGTAGAATTTACTGTTAATTCGCAATGGAAAATTTGATAAATGACTTATGGATTTATAACAAGTGTCATTGAAAATTGAGAGATAATTGTAATTGATTGGACTGGTTAAATAATAATAGAGCTAGTTGAAATTCATGGAAATTGGACAAGTGTCCAAGTATAAGTCACTATTCTTCATTTAATTGAAAGACCATTAAATGCTCCTGCATTTTGCTCTCTCTTTCTTCATTTTTCGTGGCTTTCTTCTCCTTTTCCTTCATCTTCTTCTTCGTGGGTTCTCTTCTTCTTCATGTCATTTTAGTTGCCAACCTCCACCAGCACTAAACTTAGCTCTCTCATCTCTTACTTGCTTCTCTTCCACCTTGCTTTCTCTTTCGTTCTCACCAAAAGCCCATGCCTATCACCTTTGGAAGATGATGACCGTGGGTTGTTGGTGAAGCTAGGGACTTCTGATATTCTTGAAGATTTTGGAGCTAACCCAAGTAAGTAGGGCATTAATCATTATGGGTTGATTAAATGAAACTAGAGTGATGAGTAATGTATGATTGATGACTTGACTATGTAAATTTTTATGTATTTGTCGTAGGTGGTGAGAAATTGATGTAATTTTCTTGCTTTTGGATATGTTTGGTGATGTTTGATGAATAATAATTCATATATTGTTTTAGAGGTGTGTTAGAGGTTGAATGATCAAAATAAGGGTGTTGGATTTAGTGCAAAAAAGTGTTGATGAAGGGTATATGCACATGTTCTATTTTGAGTTAATGATCAAATTTAGATCATGCTTCGTTGATGAATGATATTGAGATGAAATGGAGTAAAAAATGGGGAGTAAATGAAGTGGAAAAGGTGATCTTGGTATAATTTATGTTAGGGTAAAATCTGGAATCGAAATTGAGAGATGATCGGGAAAATGTAGCAGTAGTATGGTCACTGAGTATGCCTCGGTGTTGTAGCCATAACTTTTTCTCTAGTTATTCAAATGAGATGATTCTTGATTTAAATTAAAATAAAGACATATGACTACATTTTTTGTGAAGACATTGAATTTAAATTCTGTCTTTAAGAGCCTCAAAATCTGACATGAAGTTGACAAATTGGGTGTACTTCCGTAAAAGTTCACCGCGGCGAACTTACAGGTTTTGGCTAGGTTTACTCCCGAAAGAAGTTCGCCGTGACCAACTTGTGAAATTTTTGCGAAAATTCCTCTCGGGAGAAGTTCGTCGTGGTCAACTTCCTGCACAACTTAAACATACTTCAATATTTTGACATATCTTGTTTTATAGTAATCCAAATGGAATGATTTTTAATTTGGAGTAAACTAGAGACATAGGGCTACAAATTGTATGAAGATATCAAATTCTAAATCGGTCTTTAAGAATTTCAATTGCTGGATGGAAGTTGAATGTAAGGCACTGTCTCAGTATAAGAATAGTCCAAAATTATTTGGAGTATAACTCTCGAAATACTGAATCAAATTGATTGATCTTGGTGTCATTAGAAAGTTAAGAGATAGGAGAGCAATCTTTTAGAAGGAAGTATGGCTAAATTTATTCATTTTTATTGTATGATTGATCATGAACAGAATACCCAAAAGTCAGTGTTTAGAGAAAAATATGAAATGATTCATTGGGTTATGAAATTATATTCTAATGGTTTATTGAGGTATAAACCCTACGAACAAATGCTACTTAAGTGAGTTTTGATATTTGATTGTTTTAGTTATGAGAATAATGGAAAAATATCCGGGATTGTCATGAACACGCATTGTACATGTTTTATTGCATACTTGTGCATTATTAAACTCTTATAATTGTGCAAATTGTGATATGTATATATTGCTTGTTATAAAGGAGCAATTGGAACGTCAACTTTCAAATGTTGTCGAAACTTCTAGGTAGTAGCTTCGGGAGAGACCAGTGAGTAACCTAGACGGTTTCTTTCAATTACTGCTTGCTTAAATTGTGTTTTGAATGATAGATGAATGTGACTAATTGCGTTGATTTCGAAAAATGAAGGTCTGATGATTGTGATATATGAATGAGATATTGAAGTGCTACTTGAATATGAATGTGACGAACTAAATGTTTCATGACATCATTTAATCATAAGAGATGCATTCCATACATGAATTCATCAGCTAATAATGAGAGTTGTAACTTGAGTAGCTACCGAAAATGAGCTTAAAGCTTCAAATGTGATTAAGAGCCGAAGGCTCACTATGTAAAATGAGCCCTGTATCCCCAATGGATAAGGGACAGTATGAATAAGCTTGGTATCCACAATAGATATGAGACAGTTAGGCATTCGATCACAATGACGTAATAATTGGCAAGGAGTCACATGAGTATTTCATATACGTTTTATTAAGTATGTTTGATTGATTGAAATGAAAATTTGTCTACTCTTAAGTGAGAATGTGATATGTGATCAATTATGCAAAGTTGTGAAATATATGAAATATGTAATGACGTGATGCATGAATTGAGTGAACCATTGATGATGGTTATCTCATTGAGTTCGCAAAACTCACCAAAATTGCAACGTTGACTTTTCAGGACCGAGGGACGACTTTACTTATTGAGGGATATTTGTACTTTTGGGAACAGGAAGAAATGACTTAAAGGTTGGTTAGCTGGATATGGACAGATTAGATAGATTTTGTATAATTTCCTCTTTCATGTAGCACATTTTTGTATTAGGCTATGATGATGTACAAGTATGAATGTTGAAAGATACGTTGTAGATATTCGATGTTATTGGAAATTGTCAATATACACATTCGGTTTTTATGAAATGAAAGGAGAAATATGGTTTCAAAATATTGTGACTTTTCATATGGTGTTCATAAGAAAATAAAGATAGATGATGTCATATTAAGTGAATGTAGTGATTGATCGTAACGTGTTGTTATCATAGGTTATGTACTGGAATGTCTGCCGAGCGTCCCGATATGTACCCTAAGGTAAAGGGGCGCTACATTTAGAGAGGTCCAATAATATGTAATCTTATCTCTAACTAGTAGAAAGACTATTTCCAAACAACCTAGATGAAAAGAGAGAGAGAGAGAGATCATAGTAATAAGAAGAAGATGAAGAAGGAGAAAGTTAAAATAATAATATTAATAATGCAAATATTAATAGTATTTATAGTAGTAGTAGTAGTAATAATAACAATAATAATAGTACTAATAACAACAATGAAAAACCGAAGGGGATAGTAGTTTCGCAAACTTTTCAATTTTATCGCGGATGTCTCTAGTACAAACAAAAACAAAAGCAATAAAAAACGAAATAATAAAAACACTATAAATTTGGTAACGCAATTCAGCACACCTTGCCTACATCTGCAGGGCCTTCATCTAGGTTAATACTTTCACGAAAGTACAATAGATTTACCTAAAGCTTTACTAAGCTGACATCACTTAACCCTTCACGTTATCTCTCAGCCTCACTTCCCGTGAAAGAATTTCACACCTAATAATACTATTGACTCGTGTTAACCTTAATAGAGGATTTTCTCAACAGTATTTGATAATAAAGATACGAAATAAACAACTCAAGTAATCGATCAACTAAGAATAAAAACATAATACACTTGAGACAGAAAAGAAGACAACTTCCTAATTGGTTCAGCTCCTCCGTAATAAATTTGGAAATTGTTCACCAAATGGATTGATCCACGACACTCCAGAATCAAATTATGGCTGCTCAGTTATCAACCGACAGAACGTACACGCAGTCCTCAATTACCTCTCAGCAGAAAACCAACGCATAAAGAGAGAGACACTCCTAATTGTGTGATACTCCATTTATCCAATATCAAAACAAGAATCCCAAAGTTCTTCACTCACACAAATCATCCAACTTGAACAATTTCAATTAAATCATATGGCCTACAACACACATCATTAACTCACAAGTCAAAAGACACCCATGTATATTTAACGCACAAGCCAAAAAGAACAAGTCTTCATTTAACCAAAAATTAATTCACCATATATGTCCAACCCAGAACCCACTCATGACTTACACCAACTCACACCAAAACTTCCAACCATGCTCCATTACTTCGTGCGTAGTTTTGTACTATATCAACTACTTCTTGATTGCTTGCATGCTCCCAAAGTCAATCAGAAACAAATATAACAAATTGGTAATGTGCCTGCAACTAGTGCACTGAGATTGGTGATTTTGCCTTCACGTTGGCCTTTTTAAAAGGTCATTGGAGCACAAACTTGGTGTATGAGTGCCACTGTTTTAAATCACGGTGTATATATGAAAACATAACATCCACACCATATAAGCTGTGTTTTTCAAGTATGTAAATAACACCCATTACACTGTTGATTGCAAGACTCCCATGCAGAATACACTTCTTCTATGGATAGAGACATACACGATATTTACTAGCAAGAGCCCTTTGCCAACACGCAACAACCACTTCACTGTTTCTCCTATCCACGAAATCCACAAAATTCAGCAGTAAAACAATTCCAACACCAACATGATAATAGACATCAAAATAGTGTAAGATTCTTTCACAGCTACAAATGTAACAACCACATTTTTTTGAATCTCACTACAATTAATATCTTCTTTGTCCAATTAATAAATAAGATGCCAAAACAAAATAAAATATATATACTATATATCTTAACAAATACGACTAAATCCAGCCAAATCTTTATGAGGTAAGTACTACATATTTACAAGTTTAGGTTAACTACAAGAAGAATTACAAGAATTTGTTTATGAGCAATTATTTATCTAAATTTTAGTACACCAAAGTTTTCTATCGTGGGTCATATTTTCAGTAAGTTTTAACATTGTCATATCATTCTTTATCACCTTCCTTAAATTCTACTTAGGCCTTCTTTGTTTTTTCTTACAGTCTTTGAGTACGTTCTTTTCACATCTTCTCATTGAAGTGTTTAAATATCTCCTCTTAAAATATTCAAACCACCTAAGTCTTATCTCTCTTAGTTTGTCAATAATATTAGTTATCTTCAATATGTTCCTTACCATTACATCTCTAATTAAGAAAGGTATATATAAAGATAGGTAAATAATCCAAAATTTAAAAATTAAAATCTTAACGAGCAATTAGCTCTATGTAATTAGAGTACATCATTAAATTAAAAAAATATTTTTTTCAAAACATTATATTTTATTATTTATAATACTAACAGCCACTAAAAGCCCATAAACCCTTAACTCGAGTTAAGCCGCGGTATTTTCTCTTGTCACGAACAAAACAAAATAAAGATAGCAATCATATCAGCTTAGACCCCTTCACCTGGAAACAACCAATCGCTGGCATTGAAAGAACTTTGCAATACATAAAGTTTAACAATATATTTAAATATCACATCTTTGTCTTATTCAAAACATCAATATCTGGACCACAAAAAAGGTTAGATGAATTATCCACTTTTTGTAAATATTTCCCCATACATGTGCTTAGTAGGACCAAAGTTTTGAATCTGTAATCTATAATCATAATTGCATTGCACTATTGTAATAAACAATTATCCTTATTTTTCATAATTACATTTTTAGTAGTCATAATTATTTTTTATTTATTCGTCTTTATTGTAATTATCCGACACTTTTATATTAAAAATTTGCATATATCTAAATTAAAAAGAAAAAGGCTTTATTTTTTCAATTCATTAATATTTTAAAAATCAATTTAAAATTTAAACCCGGTAAAATAAGAGGTTTTTAATTTAAAAGTTTAATTAAGCTCTAATAAAACATGTAAATAGTAAAGATCGAACAAATTTCAAGAATTTAAAATATGATTAAAAAATATTATTTTGATGCCTCTTTAATTAAAAATATGTTAAATAAAAAACTTATTTATTTTAGTTTATAAAAACCGATTTATTTTTAATAACAAAAGTTACTAAAATAAACATAATCGAATTTTAACTTATTTTATTTTTATATGGATTATTAGGAAATAAATTTTGTAATAATTAAAAATAAAATTACGTATTACTGAATTTTTCTAAATTTTGTATATCAACAAAATTTTTAATAAATTATTGTTGAGGATGTTGTGTAAGGGTATTTTAAATAATATTACTTTTAATAATCGTGACAAGTATAAAAATGATTATTGCTTTAAATTAAAAAAATACATTTAACAAAAATGAGATAGAAAAATAATATATCAACCCACTAAAACGGTGGTAGGGAGGGGTAGAAAATGGAGGAGATGTTGTGCCTTATACGTTAATCACCCTCCATTAAAGTGACCCGTTCTTCAAATAATTATTATCATCACTCACTCCAAAAGCGACATTCCTGTTTCTAGAACATCGGCACACGCACTCGCTCTCTCTCGTGCTTGCTTGTAGTGGTTCAACCACTATTGCTTTACGTCATTATTACTATTACAACTCAGTCGTTGGCGTAGGTAATAGATGCCTTCATCGCTTAATCAAGTGATTGGGATTTGAATCTCACCCTTAGAAATGCAGCAAGCTCCTAAGCCAGTTATAGCCCTCCCATGTTAGAGATGTTCCCGCAGCGAAGGGATTAGTCACTGATTCCGTCGGTGGATATCCTGGGTGCACCAAAAAAATTATTACTATTACCCCTACAAAAAATACATTCAATATTAAAATTATGGTATGACAAATAAATTTAATTGTTATTTGATAGATTTAAAAATAACAATAAATCATATCTATCAATGATCCGACTCAATTCGACTATTAATTTATAACTTGAATCAAATTTAAATTATAGTTAGATTCATTTCATACAGTTTAATCTTTAATTATAATCCTATAAAGAACACTTTATAAAATTCAAAATCCAACCAAAGTTGCGTTGCGGCTCGAGCTCAAATACAAGCTCAATCCTCCTAGTTAAAACGAGCAAAGTAAAGCCTACAAGATACACAAGTGTTAATTTTTATGATAATTGAATAAACTTGTAGAAGTATCTATTAACCTGTTTAAGGTTATGTTTGGTTGGGGTTTATTAAAATAATAGAATAGAATGGAATAAGATATTATTCATAGAACGGAGTGAAATGAGATAAAAGAGAAGAGTTTTCATATTACATCTCATTCCATCATAAATAGTAAATATGAGACACTTCTAATTTGGGAGTTTAGGATAAAATATATAATGATAAATAATATTTCACTATATTATATTATAAACTCATATTCCAAATAACATTTCACTATATTACATCATGAAATCTTCTATCTCTTCCAAACAATAATTTTTTAATATTATATCTATTTATATTTCATTTTATTATAAATCATTTCATTTCATTAAAAACTTTATCTTTAACCAAATATAATCTAAGGACAGGGATGACAATGGCCTCCTACACACTACTAGGAATAGATACAGCAGGATCAGTTCAAGCCCAACAAGGCCCAATCAGGTCCGGAATACTAAGCCCTTCATCTTTGATCATACAAATAGCAAACAGATAAACATATGCCAAATACTTGCGAAGATGTTGCAAAATTTGTTAGCTGTAGAGAAATTATTGAATCTCCAGAAACATATGAAATAGTCACATCACAAATTGATTTAGTTGATGGAATAACTTCCAAAAATTATAATATTTGGAACTTAAAAAGTAACGTAATAGATCCAATTTGCACAAAAATTAAGTTAAAAATTAAGATTGAATTTGATTTAATTTAAGATTGGGGTTTGATATTATTTTTTAAAATTTGGATTGAATTTTATTTAAACACTAGCCATGTCTAATGTGAAATCGACAAAGACTTGCATTATATGTCATGGACTGTAACTATTGGTGGTAGTGTTACTTTCAAAAGGCCCGCTAAAAGCCCACAAACGGCATTGAGAGGAAGAGTTAGGAAGTGCTTAGTCGGTGGTTTTAAGGTAAGAAATAAAAAGTAAGTGGTTAGTTGTTGATTATCATTATAGGAGCAATAGTTTGATATCTCACATTTAAAAAATTCTTCATATCTTTCATTTAGTAGAGGAATGAAACTCATTCTCCTGTAGTGACTCTTTTTTTTTAATATTGTTAATATTAATTAATTAAATACAATTACTTAATTAAGATATAATTAATTATTTCATTAAAATAATAATAATAATTAATTAAAATAGAATTCATTCATTAATTAAAATATTATAATTAATTAATTAAAATATAATTATTAATTAATTACATTATAATTAATTAAATATAATTAATTAAAACTATTAATTAATTAAATATACTTAATTAAAAGTATTATTAATTAAATACATTATAATTAATTAATTGTAATATAACTAATTATAATTATTCTTTAATTAAAATATTGTAATTAATTAATACATTATAATTAATAATTAACTAATTACATTTTAATTAATTAACTAGTTACAATATAATTAATTAATTAATTACAATATAATTAATTAAAATATAATAAAATTTTATTTCTCAATATTTTTTACAAACCAACCACTATCAATGGTAATGACAATTATTCGTTCCCCTTAACCAAAAATCATAATTATAATGATAATATTCATTTTCATTCTTCACATATTTATTTTCATTCCTATTACCATTCCTCCGTGCCAGGGCCGTTCCTATAGTTTTTTAGGCTCGGGGCGAAATGAAAAAAAAGGGCCCCAATAAATTGACAATATACTTAAATTTACATATTTGTATGAAACATAAATAACTCAATTTATAAATTTACGTAACCAACTAAATATT
>JANZLX010000211.1:27880212-27909588 GCA_025531955.1 Erythroxylum orinocense
TCCTTCCAAAAAGAAGTGGACAATCCGTTACAAACAGATTTGCCACATCCCATTTTAAGCAGGGCAGCACCTTTAACCAGCCCTTTCCAAATACAAGAAGAACCAGGTTTATCCACCATACAGCTAATCTCAGAATAGCCTCTCATATATTTGTGAATAAGGACTTGGCACCATAAGGATTCTGGCCTCTGAAGCAACCTCCAACCTAACTTGGCAAGAAAAGAATCATTCATAATGCGGGTTGATTTAACACCTAACCCACCAATACATTGAGGCTGAGTAACAACCGCCCAATTAACAATATGAACACCTCTACCCCATAAAAAATCTCTAATCTTCTTATCAATAGAATCACAGACAGATCGAGGAAAATAGAGCACTTGCATAGAATGATTAGCAATGGTAGAAAGCACAGATTTCACTAAAGTTAACCTTCCAGCAAAGCTGAGAGTATTTTTCTTCCAACCAGCCAAATGGGTATCAATGGAAGCCAAGATAGGTTCATAATGATAGCGAGAATTCCGTCCTTGAATAACGGGAACTCCTAGATATTTACCCAAACCATCGGATTCAGGTATCCCCAAAGCCAAACATAACTGGCTACGTAATTCACTGCCCACATTTTTAGAAAACATTACCGAAGACTTCAAGAAGTTGACTTTCTCACCTGAAGATTGGCAAAATAACTCAAGGCAATGCTTTAAAACAGTGACTTGATCAATAGAAGCTTCCATAAAGAGAACCAAATCATCTGCAAAGAAAAGGTGTGTAAGGGAGGGCCCAGTGCTAGAAACTCGGACAGGCTTCCAAGCACCAAGCTCCACCAAATCCTTGATAACATGCCCCAGTCTCTCCATTGCCAAAACAAAAAGATATGGAGAAATCGGATCACCCTGGCGAACCCCCCTGCCAGGTTTAAAACTAGCTGTTGTTGAACCATTCCATAAAACTTTCATCATGCAAGAAGAAAGGCAAGAGGACACTAAGATTCTCCAGTGATCAGTAAAACCAGCCAACCGAAGACAGTCATCAATAAAGCCCCAGCTGATACGATCAAAGGCTTTCTCCATATCAATTTTAACAGCCATCAACCCCACCTTACCTGCCTTATTATGCATGAAATGAACCATTTCTTCAAAAATAATCACATTATCATGCAATTGCCTACCAGGGACAAAACTGCACTGAACAGGATCAATCAAATGAGGAAAAGCTTGACGCAACCGATTAGTCAGGACTTTAGTCAAAATCTTAAAACTGACGTTGCATAAGCTGATGGGGCGAAACTGGCGAAGATGTTCAGGTGCAGAGACCTTAGGAAGCAGTGTAATAACAGTCTCACAAACCCCATTAGGAAGAATCCCCCCATTAAGGAAGTCAAGAGCAAAACCGGTCACAGAATCACCAATAACCGCCCAAGACTTTTGATAAAAGGATGCATGAAACCCATCTGGACCTGGTGCTTTATTAGGTGCCATCTGGAAGACAGCGGACACAACTTCCTCTTTAGAGAAAGGACAAAAAAGATGATTCTTCAAATCCTCAGTCAAAGCCGGATAAGAAGAAAAAGTCAGCAAAGGTATCAAATTATCCGAATCAGTAGAATAAAGCTGATGAAAAAAGTTCATAGCCATTTTTTTAAGAACAACCTGATCAGTAATCCAGACATCCTGATCAGATTTAAGAGCCAAGATAGGAGCTTTTGACCCTTTCACCGCCGCAACAGCATGAAAAAAAGAAGTATTACGATCACCCTCAAGAATCCAATTTTCACGTGATTTTTGTTGCCACAAGAGTTCCTCCTGGTCAAGAACAGTCTCAAGTTCAACACGTAACTTGATTTCTAGCTTACAGAGAGCCCTGTAATTATATTTATTAATCTGTTTATGAATGCCATTTAACCGTGCCTGCAGTCTTCTCTTTTTCTGATAAATATTACCAAAAACATTATGAGCCCAAGAAGAAAGAATAGCAGGTAAGTTATGCAGCCTTTGAGCAAAATTCCCATCAACTGGCCAATTATCCTTAAGAAAAGGAAGATAATTATCATGCGAAGTCCAAGCATTCTGGAAACGAAAATTTCTAGAACCACCATTCATACTAGAAACATCAAAAGAAACCAGAATAGGGCAATGGTCTGAGACAGAACGATCCAAATGTAAAACACCAGCAGCCGGGAAAAGTTGGAGCCAAGACAAATTAGAGAGAGCTCTATCTAACCTGGCTGCTTGAAATGTACCTTCAGTTCTTCCTTTAGACCAAGTGAAGAGAGAGCCAGAAAACCCCATATCAAAAAGCTCTAGAGAATTAATCCAAGAACGAAATTTCGAACAACGAGCAGAAATAGAAGCATCAATGCTAGTGGTTTCATCTGGAATCAGAAAAGTGTTAAAATCACCAATGAGGAGCCAGGGCAGATGTGAATTAACACCAACAAGAGATAAAGCATCAAAAAATTTATTTCTCCATCTATCTGTAGGACTTGCGTAGATAGCAGTAAACAACCAAACTCTATTCCGATTATCAGAAACCTGACAATGTATAAACTGAGAAGTAGAGCAGAGCACAGAAACATTGCCAATAGGATTCATCCAAAAAACCCAAATTCCACCGCTAAAACCAACGGCCTCCACCCGAACCCAATAATCAAAACCCAAAGAAGTACAAATAGAATCAGCACGTACCCCAGCAATCCTCGGCTCAACAATCACCAAGAGCAGAGGACGCCGTTGTCTACAAAGAGAACTGAGAGCACGTTGACGCTTCCTAGAGGCAATACCTTGAACATTCCACATTAAAATCGACATAAAAAAGATAATAATGAAGAAAGGAAGCAAGTCATCACTGGCCATGAGGAGGAATCTCTTGAACCCCATCTTGCCTTAAAAATTGCTGACTAACTTCAGCTGCCATAGAAGAATCAAACTCAACCCCTTCCATCTTAGAAGAATGATTTGGAGCTAGAGGATCAAACCGGCGATTATCTCCAGGATCTAAAATCACCAAATCATCAGAAAGAATAGTAGTCTCAGGATTCACCATATTAGTGCCACCTCGGACCAAAGTATGGGCACCCATAGCTGCCGCCTGAGAAGATTTAATAAACCCCGGAGGAGGCAAAATTGGCGAAGAAGAGTTATTGGCAGGGAGGACCGGGCTATTCACGATCCTGTTCTCAGTTGGAGTAGAAACATGGGGTTGAAAGGGAGGAATAGACACACGTGCCTCTGAACTAGACCCAGTATGGTCTAACCTCATATTAGTACGACCTGAAACCTGTTTACCCGGTTTAGAAGGCTTATTAGGAGTGATCTTGGGACCCTCAAGTCCCTTGCCTTTTGTGTTTTTCGTCACCGTGGAAACAACTGGGTCCCTATTAGGATCAATATTTTCCTGCCCCTCAAAAGCTTGAATATTACCCTCAGTGTCCTCCTCCAATAAAGTAGCAAACTTATTTGAATTAGCCACTAAGTTGGAAACAACAGGAGTCTTATGGACAACCGAATTGATAGTCTTATCCCCCAAGATACGTTGGTGATCAGGATTTGATTTGCGTGATTGTCTCCTACCCGGTCTCTTCGCCACCATCCACGGCCCGAAATTTTCTAGGACCTCCGCCGACGCAACCTCTTCAACCACCACATGCGGTTGTGATCCCCCTGGACCAACCTCTCCATTGTTACCAGGACCAAGGTTTTTAACATCTGAAATGATAGAAGGGCATGCTTCCTTCCTGTGACCATATCTACCACATTGGAAGCAAATCATATCCAAACCTTCATACTCCAATCGACGGATCTTCCTTCTGTAACGAAATTTGGATAATAAAGGTTTAGCAAAATCCACTTCAACACAAATCCTGGCATATTTGCCTCTCATTGCACCCAAAGTGGTTTCATCAATCCTAATCGGAACACCTATCTTCTTGGCAAGTCTCCATAAAAACACTTCCGTATATAATTCAATAGGAAGATTAGGAACCCTAACCCACACCACCGCATGATCAATGACATCCGAAACCGGATCAAAATTCGGTCTCCACTTCTGCAAAGTAACATAGTGTCCAACAACAATCCACGGGCCATCCTTGAGCACATGATCATAATCATTCTTAGAACGAAAACGAATTAAGAAATAACCATTGGCTAAATCAATCATTTCAAAGGGATTAGGAAGCTCCCATAATTGTCCCTTAGTCATGAGAATTTAGTTGGGACGGTAGAGATTAGCCCTATATGGCCTAACTTGTCCTTAATTAAATACTTTTTAGGTTTAATTTTTTAAAATTTCAAAATATAAAAAAATCTATACTGTTTTAATTAATATAAAATTTTTAAAACGTAGTTTCAAAAAAAATTTAAGCTACCTAAATGAAATAGGGCTTGAGTTCGGACTATGAGTTTCGGATTTGATAGGGTTATAAATCGGGCCCAAATCTGAGCATAAGATTGGCCTGGGCGGGCTGGTAAGGGACTCTTAAGATCAGTTCTATGGCACGCTTCCCAAGTTCTTGTACTCGTCATCCTCATCCTCTTTTCCAAGTTTCGTATTTTTTTATATTCAACTAGCATTTGTAATGTTAACGAAACTAGACTCGACCTTTGAATTACATATCTTGTTCTTGTGATTGCCAATCCCTTTATTCTTATCAGAAGTAAAGAAAGATGGAACACGACACACAAGCCAGGGATCGAATTTCTAGAATCGCAGCCCACCTTAATCCTCGTAGCGACAGCTTCCAGGTGTTATATTAATAACCAAGAATTTCTTTTTTCTTCTTAGTTTGATGTTGTAAGTGTTTTAAAACAAGCTGTGATCTTTTTTTGAGTATTTTATTTGAATGGCAGAACATGGAGGAGTATTCTGGTGTGTACCAATTGAATTGTTTGGCAAAAGGGGCATCGCCGGGGTTCAAGGTGGCGATATTAGGAGCTGCCGGAGGGATTGGGCAGCCTCTAGCTTTGTTAATGAAGATGAATCCGTTAGTGTCGGTGCTTCACTTGTATGATGTGGTTAACACTCCTGGTGTTACAGCCGATATCAGCCACATGGACACAGCTGCCGTGGTAAAGTTCTTTCTTTTCCCGTGAATTTTGCGAAGGGTATTAGTTAGTGATGATGAATGAGAAATTTTGGTTAATGTTAGGAAGTGGGCTTGGATTGCTTCATGACTATACCTATGATTGTGAACTTTTTTGTTCTCCAGATGTGGGGCTTGATATTGAATTATTTATTGATTTTGAAGTTGTTAGGACCGAAAGTGAATTGTAATAAATGGGTATGGATGCTCGAAATTTAGTCAAAATGTCCAAGATTAATGCAATGGCTATTAATTCATACTACCGAGGGTTCTGATCCTACGCATTTATGTTTTAACACCTTGGCTACGTAAACCGTGATAAAATCAAGTGCATTGCATCTCAGAATTGAATACAAAGATAAGCTTGATGATAGCACTTTTCTTATCGTGTGTATTTGTAGGTTCGTGGTTTCTTGGGTAAGCAGCAACTGGAGGATGCGCTTACAGGGATGGATCTTGTCATCATTCCTGCTGGTGTTCCTAGGAAACCAGGAATGACCAGAGATGATCTGTTCAACATCAATGCTGGAATTGTGAGGACTTTATGCGAAGGAATTGCTAAGTGCTGTCCAAATGCTATTGTTAACATTATTAGTAATCCAGTAAATTCCACTGTGCCAATTGCTGCTGAAGTTTTCAAGAAAGCGGGTACCTATAACCCAAAGCGCATTTTGGGAGTTACAATGCTCGATGTTGTTAGAGCGAATACCTTCGTGGTAAGGGATATTCCTGTTTTGATTTACCTTCTCTGTTTTTGAGATGGTAGCTGATTTTTTTACTTCCTTACTGATATTTAATGAGATTTTGATGGCTGGATTATCTGACTGTTTATTCAGCATGATTATGGTCTTTTATTTACTTAGAATAATGCTCGTCTGTGAAAAATGCGTGAAAAGAAAATAGTCTTCTATTAAGGCAGCTCCGGAACTTGTATTCTACATAAAAGAAGCAGATCTAGCCTTTTCCTTCTCACCATGTAATCGCCTTAAATGATGTCGCAATGACATAATGAAATTTCAGTCCATCATGTCATTTCATATGGAATTTCTAAAATACTATTTTATTTATCTTAACTTCACATTTTATGTGCATAAGAAGGTTTCAGACTATTATGAATTAATTGGTTTGTTAACTTTATTTCATTGCTCAATTTGAACTTTTTCTCTTCCTCCTATGTTTTTATGAAACTCCAGGCCGAAGTTTTGGGTCTTGATCCTAGGGAAATTGATACGCCAGTAGTTGGAGGTCATGCTGGAGTTACTATTTTGCCCCTTCTATCGCAGGTTTTAAGGATAACTTAATTTTACACATAAAATGGTTGTTTCTAAAAGCTTTGCTTTATTTGGTTCTTATGGATACTTTTATTTGTATAGATCAAACCACCACGCTCTTTCACCCAGCAGGAAATTGAGTACTTGACAAATCGTATTCAAAATGGTGGAACAGAAGTTGTGGAGGTAAAACAAACTTTTTGTCTTTATGCTTTTTGGTAAGTTGGCGGCTAACTGAGTCTATACCATAATTTGTCAACAGAGTTCTAAGCTTAGCTCATGAAGACCAAGTATGCAGATCTTTCTGTTGACATTCTTCATGAGCTTTTAACTGAGTTTTCCTTTTGTTATATTTAAGTGCCCTATAACTTGTTCACAGCATAAATCTTTTTGCCTCTCCTTCTCTTCAATTTATTTATTTATCTTTTTTGTTGGGGAGGGGATTTGGAGGAGGGGGCAAGAAAGAGAAAGGTCTGAGTTCATGGGCCTGACTGATTATTATGTCATTGAGTTTGTGACATGGATCAATTTTCCTATTGTTATCTCATGGCACATATAAAACTGCCGAAGAGCAAGGCATGAACAACATACCCTTTAATACCACTATGCAACTAAAGAGTTTGGGAGGACAACAATTGCTGATACATGCAATCCTGAATATTATTATTTCAGTGGAAGACATATTTCCAGACCTTTGGAATAGATATTTTATATCTTGATTTGGTTGTCGCCTTGTCAAGTTAATGCTGCAATGCTTGTTAAGTACTTGAATTGGCAATGACATGCAAAATATGGAATGCCTTCTGTTTAGATGTTCAGGGCCCTTCAACTTTATTACAAGCACTTTTGACTAATCTTTTCTTTTGCATATTGGGATATGATGATGTGAAAATCTGAAAATGTTCATGATGTTGCTAAACTTGGTAATAGCTTGTGCAAGCAGTCCAATTTTTTTGGAAGAATGTCAAGATGATGAAACCTCTATCATGAATGATTGGAGTGATTACTTATCGCCCCAAAATTATTAGGAAGGATTGTTGTGCAGCTTGAAGTGTAATTGTTCATTTGGTAGCTAACGGTTGCTATAAATGATGCAAAACTTAGCTGCTTTTGTTAACACAAAATAAAGGATGGAACATTCAGGGTTTTTATTATAGGGAAAGGGTGTTTGAGATATGGAGTTTGATTGTTTATATACATTAGTTAGTTTTGGTTGTCTTGCGAATTTGATATTTTGGTTCTAAATCTGCCATATCGTGGACTGTGTTTGAGTCTTCATTCTGACATGCAGGCTAAAGCTGGATCAGGTTCTGCGACACTGTCGATGGTTAGAAATGTCTCCATTTGTATTTATTTATGTATCTACATAATTTAATATTCCACGATCTAGATCAAATTGGCATGAAATTTTGCAAAAATAAAAATGGGGGTCCTATCAATTTGTACCAACCTTTTCAGGCATATGCTGCTGTCAAATTTGCAGATGCATGCCTTAGGGGTTTGAGGGGAGATGCTAACATTATACAATGTGCATACGTGGCTTCTGAGGTGTGCTGTTGCATCACTATCTCTTGGATTTCTTGTTTTCCAATTTAAGCATTTAGAGGTTTTGGTGGATTGTATGCAACTCCCCTTGTGTTTTGTAGGTGACTGAACTTCCCTTCTTCGCCACCAAGGTACGGCTTGGACGTTCAGGAGTTGAGGAAATTTACCCACTCGGACCCCTCAACGAGTATGAAAGGTTTGTTATCGTTTGTGATCCATCCTTTTCTGTTAACACACATGGTTTCTTAATCATATCAATTGAGGAGATGAAACATGTAACTCATCTGTTTTAAATAACAGGGCTGGCTTGGAGAAAGCAAAGAAAGAATTAGCAGGAAGCATTCAGAAGGGGGTCTCTTTTGTCAGAAAATGAGTTGGTCTTTCACGTTCTTTTTTCTACCATTAGTTATTCTACCTGTGGCTTCACAGTATCTGCGTTCAGGAAATAAATGAATAGTTTGTTTCAACCAAGTGACAACTACAGAAGTTTTTGGTGAAAAAGAGGCTTCTTGGGTAGTGTCTGGTAATGTTCTATGAATAACATACAGTAGAGATTGCCGCCAAGATAGGACATACGTATAGTATAACCTTATTTATGTTTCACGGTTCTCAAGATAAATTGCACAGTATTTTCTTGGATGAAACTGTTGAGTGTTGATTAGATTCAGGCATAATACCGTTACTATTCTTCTGATTCTGAGAAATGGACAGAGGAAGTAACTGTAGGCACAATTAATGGACATGGCAGAGCACCAACAGAACAAAATATTCCCAATAGTCAGATCTCTGTGGTTCATTATTTAACATTTATAACAGAGCGTGAACATGCCTCTTTTACTCAATTCCAAGTTCCATTCTCGTGGTCTAAAGCTTCTCTGAACTCCTAATCTGGAAAACTGAGACCTATGAACATTCTTATTCGCGGAGTTAGATTGTCAGCTGATAGAGTTCATTTCTTAGGTAAATATGTGCTAGAACAATGATTGAATGTGGGAGAACTAATAATGATTAGAAGGTAATCATGTTGGTCATGTTAGTTTATTAGTTTCCATATCGTATTTAATTTTAAATTATTAACTTAATATAAAATGAAATGGAGGAGAGCACCTGGACTAAGTTTGCTTTACAGAGATACGATGATGGAACCCATGTTCATAATATCTCTTACACTGTCCCTACAATTTGTTCTCATACCACATGTTATACATGATGAGAAAATTACCAGACAATGCATGGCCAAAGTCCAATTTGGTGCACAAAGCTTTTCACATCTGTACAGCTTTCCCTATATATATAAATATATATACATTGTTTCGTCTTCCTTGTCCCACCACTTTCTTGTACGGAGTTTTCAGAGCTCATGAACATGAGAGCATGGTCGTGTCCTCTCTAGCTTTTTTGCTTTTGTTACATCACTTCAGGTGTCACTCCCACCAAACCCTTTCTGTAACACACCATTAGATGTCCCCTTCGAGCTCTGCATTATTAATAATTCGCGTGATCAAGTTGTTTGATCACTTTTGTTGTATCCAACTGGGTCTCGGAATACCAAGTTTAAGTTGTGTAGATTCCACTGTTCATACTTTAGAAAACACTGTCTGTAAAGTGTTGTTTAAGGAGTCTTCTAATTTAAGAAATTAAAGATTCAGAAGTCATGACTTTAGCTCTTCAGGATTGCTTCATCACCAGGCAAGCTGGGAACTTACCTTCTGTATTGGATCAAACTAATGATGGTTCTTTCCACAATCTGTTAATGCCTTTATAAGCAACACGACGCATAAAAGTCATCAGGATTTTGTTGTCAGATGCACCATATCTTGTTATATCTTTCACTTTGAGAAAAAAACATAAAGGAAAATCCTGCAGAATATGATACGGAGTTCACTTTCCGGGAAAAAGACATAGTTATGAGTCACCTTATTCTCTCAGGGTCCATATATACTTGTTATGTATAATTCTCCAAAGTTGCTGCTGCTGCATATCTCAGTATTGGAAAAAGAGAAAACGGTGGGAGTTGCTGGATGACTGAACTAATGCATTTTATTATCAACGGGGAGAAATTAACACGGGCAAGCAATAACAACAGAATGTCCTATCCATTATCTATCACTTAATTTTGAGTGATCACGGATGAACACCGTTATTTTGAGTCTCTGACCAATCGGATTTCAGGCTGTCTATATGATCAAGTTTAGAGTTTCAGGCCAAACTTGATCTAGTCCGATTACCAACCCTAGATTAGATTAAATTGGTACAGGATCCATCATGAAAAAACAGAAATTATTGATAGAATACAATGCATAGTTACTACTTTTTCCCAGTCCTACTTGTTGGGTTTCTGTTTCTTTCCCTTCCAAAAGCCGGAATTTCAGCTCCAAGACAGGCTTCGAACTAAGCATGTGAAAGAATTAAACCGAACTAAAAGCATGAGACTTCAACAAATGATTGTACACAGAACTTGACTATGTCTGTGAGAACATGTGCTTCCATCAGGCATATTTCGAAGCCTTAAATGCCATTTAATTCGTTGACTCAAGCTCCAGACAACAATAATTAATGAGCCAAAAGTGAAGACAAAAAACTAAACTACTCCTTCTGTTCTCCAACCTTCTTTATTACAGATACCAAACTTTCATTTCCAGGTCCTAGTTCAAGTATCAGAAAACCTGGAACTATACAAGTAAATGCGTTGAAAGGCTATAGTGAATTCTTTTCCAAGCAAGCTGTCATGACATGGATTGAAATGGGTCAGAAACTTTGCGAGTAAAATGAGAAAGGAACCACTCTATGATCGATAGAGAGACAAAAAGACAGAGAAAGAAAAGGAGATGGAGACAAGGAAAATTGCTGTTTCCATGGCTAACATGTGTGATGCTACAACATAACCATGCACCCTCCAAATACTTGTAGGACAAAGATGAATGTGTAGTGGATGGTGACGGAAGCTTATGATAAAAAGAAAACAGTCTTTTATATCATTGAAACAATTATCTTAGATTCACTATTTTTGTATTTGATGATTTAACCTTTTAACTAATTAGAACTAAGACTGCGTACTACTCGATTTTTCTAAACCTTGCGGTTCAGTAAGATTTTTACTAGATATTGTTGTCGTATGTTATTCTAACGTATCTTCCATGCAAAACCTGATAGAGAGTGAGTGTGATTAGGTAGGGTTAGGTTCTCTATCATGTTGATTATACGTTGGTGTGGCATGCCAATTAGATTTAATCCTATCTACCATTACTTAGTTCAATAGTCAATGATTCCATAACAGAATACTTCATTATTTCTCTAACAAACTAAGATTTTTTTTTTTTTTTTTATGTTATGGGGTTAAAGATTACAAATCAATATCAGTAACCAAATATTATTTCCAAAATGTTTGGAGTTGATGGACTTTTCTTGTCTGCGATAAGGATGTCAAGAAACCAAATTTCTAATTAATTATTAAAAATACCATTGAATAATTCCAAAGTTGTTAAAAGTGGAAGTAACTCAAACTTAAGTCACAAACATTAATTTTTTGGGTTAAATTGATTTTAAAAAATAATGATAAATATAGACTCCAATTTTATTTATTATAATTTTTCATTTTTAAAATTTTTAAAATTTTGAAATCATTATATTAATTACAAAAGTTAAAAAAAACTTTGTGCTTTTTTCATATTGATTTACTTAAAATTGATTAGCAAATCTGAGGTATAATTTTCAATTTGTTTATAGCATTGGAAAAGGAAGAGATAATTAACAATTCATCGTAGTCATCAACACTCAGCTGAAGTCTCGCTAAGACACAAGGTTTAAGAAGGTTTGATAGTACACAACCTTACTTCTACGTAATAAAGAAGCTGTTATGAAGATAATTAACAATTCTCAAAACATAATATTTAGTTAAATGAATCACTCATATTGACCTAAAATTAAGAAGATTCGATATTTTAGCGATTGATCGATTTAATACACGTAAGCAACAACAATAACTATTTAGTAAAAGTTAACGTAAGATTTTAAAAAGTCCTGTAGTATATAATAAAAGGTCATTTTTGATAGGCTCACATATAAATACATGTATGTATGTATGTATGTATGTATGTATGTATGTATGTATGTATGTATGCATGCGTGTGTATATGATAATAATAATAATAATAATAATAATAAGATTTAATAGGCAAAGTCATAGAATCCAAAAACAAATTGCCAAAGTCATTGATTGAGACAAATTTGGTAAAGCTAAAATCAAATCAACCTGTCCAATTCACTTGGAATCAATTTCTCGAATATGACAAAATTTGTGTGATAATTAAATAACATTATATTATAAAAATAAGCAATTATTTTCAAAACATAATAATTAAAACAAAAAAGTAAAACTATAACCTTATAAATAATTTAAAGCTAATTATAAAACTTACATATGTTTCGATTTTTTAAATTAAAAATAAATAAAGTTTGTATACCAAAATATATTTTAAAAATTTAATCACACCACTATTCAAATTTCTAGAATATCATAATATAATTAAAATACAAAATCAAACACAGGTGTTTCTTTTTGTTTGCAACTAAAATGATTAAAAAATAAAATAAATTTTTATAATACTATAATCAGCAATCTTTCACTTAATTTTTCATTTAATATTAAATTATTTATATCACATACATGAATATATAGTATTTGTATATACTTAAGTGGGATACGCTTCTTCTTTTGCTTCCTTTGGAGGAATCCCTAGACCAGCACTGATTTCGCTCCTGTTGCTATGGTTAAAGTTTGATTCAGGGCAAAAAGGGTCAGTTCAGGTGGTGACAGACGAGAGAAAGCTTCACGAGTTTAGGGTGTTCGTCAAAATAAGCCCTTTCTTTTTAGTATAAAGTTTTAGGCTTTTACCTCAGACACAGTTTTCTATGCCCAACCCATATCTCTTTCAATCTGGGTTGATAGGGCGATTTAATGGAAATAAGTTAGAATTGGTTAATTCAATCTCTATCCTCTCTGATTTAAGATACAGCTTGCTTTGGGATGCTGACTCTGACCTATACTACACAACAATTAGTAGCCAGGGAGCTAAGCAAGCAGTAGTTCCAAGTACGTCATGATCAAATTACACAACTTTACGAGCTCCACCCACTGTACAACAAAAACTTGCAGACATTTTAACTCTTCCTTGAAGTTAGATAAAACACCAAATGCAAAAGAGACAAAAAAGTACATAATGTTTGGAAGCTAACACAATTCTTGGAATTTAGTACTTTTCAAATGCTAAGAAGATCAGGGGGTGGGGATTGAGGTGGTGGTGGTGGTGGTTGTTGCTGTTGGTGGTAATGTTCTTTAGTTGCTGCATTTGGAGAGTCTAAAGAAGTGGTCGATTCAAGTGCGGACTCTGTAATGGTTGAGTCTCTGTCTCCTTGCTTTGAGCTTGGAGGCTTTGGAAGCTCTGTCAGGATTTGGACCACGTCCCGCATTGTAGGACGCTCCACAGCCTGCTCTTCCACACACAATATTGCAACATGGAACACACGCATCACTTCGTGTAAGGGAACTGATGGAAGTCTGGAGTCTAGGACTTGCAGAACTCCTTCCTTTTTCGAATCTGTAATTTTCTTCACCCACTGGACTATATCCACTCCATCCCCAAACTCCCCAACGGGTTTCTTTCCGGTAATTAGTTCCAGGAGAACCACACCGAAGCTATATACATCGCTCTTTTCATCAACCTTGAGAGTATAAGCATATTCTGCAAATAGAGTCATTTGATTGATCAATCAGAAATCAGAACATGTAAACTGTATGGTAAGTTCACTAAGATTTAGCAGATAAAACAAACTAGCAAAGGATGGGTATGGAGGTTATGATACATCAAAATCACGGATAAGATAAAAATAGAGGGTGTTCCCTTAAGTGGGTGACAGCGAAAATCATTTGGATCTTGTACTTTCAAAGCTGACTGATACCTAATTCAATGCCAAACTCTAAAAGTGACCGAAAGGTGAAAACTACTTCTAACGAAAGTAAACAAAAACAACCAAAGTAGACTGAAACTTTGAATCCTAACATGAATCGAAATTGCAGGGAATTCAGATTGGTTCCAAAGATTAAGAATATACCTGGAGCTATATACCCATACGATCCGGCTATAGCAGACATGCACTCCGATGCACCAGAGTCTTGCAAGAACTTGGCAAGGCCAAAGTCAGCAACATGAGCTTCATAATCGCAGTCAAGTAGGATGTTGTTTGATTTCACATCACGGTGAACAATCAACGGCGAGCAATCGTGATGTAGGTAACAAAGACCCTTGGCAGCTTCAACAGCAATCTTATACCTTATGTCCCAGTGTAGATGACCTCCTTTCTTGCCATGAAGAACCTCCCCTAAGCTACCATTAGGCATGTACTCATAGACCAAGAGATTAGTCTCATGATTAGAACAGAACCCCAATAATCTCACAATGTGTCGGTGCCTGATTCTCCCCAATGTTTGTATCTCGGCGTTAAATCCATGATCGTGAGAAGACCCCCTGCTCATCGCCGACAGCCTTTTGACGGCAACTTGATCACCACTTGGCATAGCACCTTTGTAAACAATCCCAGCACCTCCTTTGCCAATTATATTATCTTCTTTCAAGCAATCCAGAACATCATCAACAGTAAAATCCAAGCGTTGGAAGGCAGTCAATTTCCAAGCTCGAGAGTCGTTAGCTTTCTTAAGTGACCGTGCCTTAAGTACGGCTGCAACAGCAAACACAATGGAGCAAACAAGGAGGCCAATAACAAGCAATAGCTTCAAAGAAGCAGAGAGTGGACCTTTAGAATGTGATTGGTGCGTTCCATTTGCAAAACCTTCTTTGCATTGACCCAAATAGGGACCGCAAAGATCAGGATTACCCAAAAACGAAGTAGAATTGAAGTAACTAAACTGACCAGTACCAGGAACCAAACCAGAAAGATTATTGTAAGAGAAATCAACAGAAGTTAAGCTTTGCATAGTGGCTATAGACGAGGGAATGTTTCCAACAAGATGGTTTCTTGACAGATTGAGATAATTCAAGATCCTCATACCGGTAATTTTAGTAGGAATCTCACCGGAAAGGTCATTCCTACTAAGATCAACAAAGGTTAACAGTTTGCACTGGCTAATCTCCGGCGCAATAGGACCCGAAAACTTGTTGTGGCTAAAGTCCATTTTTGAAAGTTGCTGTAATCTTCCAATCTCGGCAGGTATTCGGCCAGTGAACTTGTTCCCATCGAGCAACAATGTTTGAACTCCGGTGAAATTGCCGATGTTAGGAGGCAATGACCCATATAGCTGATTTTTGGAAAGAGTAATCTGACCGAGTTCCATAGCAACAGTATCAGCTATAGGGAACTCTCCGGCAAGAAGATTGCCTTGCAGCTCAACTTGAGTCAATTTCGGTAACCCGAAAAGCCCTTTCGGTATCGACCCGTTGAGATAATTATCTCCCATTCGAATCCGGTTCAAGGACTCGCATTTACCAAGTGACTCCGGTATCGGACCAAACAAGAAGTTGCTAAGAGTAATCAATGTCTGTAATCGATTGCCAAAACACAAATTAGGAGGCAAAGTTCCAGTTAGCTTGTTTGATGAGAGATCTAAGATCTCAAGATTACCATTTGTACCCAATCCTTGTGGAATACTTCCAGTGAAGTTGTTGTCCCACAACTGCAACACCTGAAGCTCCGGCAGGTCACCGATGAACTCAGGAATCGCTCCGTGAAGCTTGTTTCTGAAAAGATTCAACAAAGTTAAGTTCTTTAGCCGAGCAAAGCTAGTCGGAATCTCCCCTGTAAGCATGTTGTTCGACAAATCCATGGATTTTAAGCTGTTCAAGTCACCAAGCTCCGGAGTTAACGAACCAGAAAGAGAATTCACTTGAAGAAACAAAGTGTCAAGCTTCTGCAACTTCCCAATCTCCGGCGGTATCTCTCCGGTTAACCCACAATTTGCGGCGTCGACTCGCACCAACTCCGATATGTTCCCGATCTCCGGAGGCAACCCACCTTCGTAGGTGTTAAAATACCCAATATAGAGTTGCTGCAACTTCTTCAAGTTACCAATTTCCGGCGGAATACGGCCTACCAACGCGTTACCAGAAACAGCTAAATATTCTAAAAATTCCCATTTACCATACTCTGGTGGGATTACACCGCCGAAAAAGTTCCCTCCGAGATGCAAATGACGGAGACTCGACATTTCGGTGACAGTTAACGGCAAGTCCCCTGTCATATTGTTGTTATACAAGTCCAACACCTGCAGTTTCTTGAGCGCAGAGAGCTCAGTAGGAAACGAACCATTAAACACGTTGTTTGAGAGATTAAGCAGGCGAAGACCAGAAATGGCAGAGAGCTGAGGAGGGATAGGACCAGAGAACTGGTTGGAACCCAGAGAGAGGTTTTGAAGATAACGGAGGTGAGCCACCTCGACGGATAGAGTGCCGGAGAGGTTTAAACCGGTGAGGTTGAGTGAGGTCACGTGAAGAGCTGAAGGGTCGCACGTGACTCCGGTCCAGGAGCACAAGGAAGTGGACGAGTCCCAGGAGGCTAGCATCGAGTGAGGGTCGTCGGAAATGTATGATTTTACAGAGAGGAGGGCTTCGGACTCCGACACGATGCGTGCGGTGGAGGAATGGAGGTGCAGCAGTAGGAGGAGGAGGAGTAGCCGCATTTTCTTTTCGTGGGTCAGACGGCGCCGTTGAGTGGAGGAGGAAGGGAGTGAGTGTGGAGAAGAAGGCGTAAGTGTGGTGTAAGTTTAAGAGATTTAAATACTTGTATAGTATAGTTTCATTTATTGTCGTTTTGTACTCTTATTGTTCCATAAATAGTGGCCGCAAGTCCATATGGAGTTCTTATTCTCAAAATTGGTCAAACAAAGGGATGTGAAGGCAAGAAGAACAATCAATCTTTTTCTCTATTATTGGTTGATTCTCTATCAATTCTCGAAAAGGTATCATGTCTAATAATCTAATCATCTAATTAGTATTGGTAATAGATCAAATCAAATTTCGATTTGTAAAGCTTTAAATTTGAATAATTTAAAAAAATTTTAACTTAGTTTAAGATTTATTATTTAAATTTAATCTAATTTAATTTATCAACTAACAATTTCAAAAAATTGATTAAAATTTTAAATTTTAGGTCAAATATTTGTATCCATTATTTCGTTTAATTTTTATTTACCTTCATTTAATGAGTTATCATGAACATATAATTTATGTGTATATATATATATATATATATATAACAATTACTAATTCATAAAACAACTATAGTAAAAATTTAGCTGAAATATAAAATTTAAAGAGGTTTTGTAATACGCAATCTTACTCCTAACCACTGACGGAACTACATGGGTGCATTGGGTCCCTCAAGGTTTTTTTAAAAAATGATTTTTAATATATATATATATATATAAGAGGACAGATTTATTTAAGAATTAGTGGTGTACTGGGCTCCCCAAAATTTAAAAAAATAAATATTTGGACCCTTCTATATTAAATTTCTGGCTCCGTCACTGCTCCTAACTAATAAAGAGATTGTACTGACTCATCCTGCGATACATTAAATGGATTGATATTGAGGTGGAATAAAAAGGGTTTTGGCATGGATAATTTATATATACATATATACTAATTTATAAAATAACTACAACAATTAGTAAAAATTTAGCTGAAATATAGAATTTAAAAAAATTTTGTAATATGCAACTTTGTTCCTAATTAATAAAAAGAATGTACTGATTCATCCCGTGATGAATTAAATGGATTGATATTGAATCGGAATAAAAAGGGTTTTGGCATGGATAATTTAAAGTATGATTATATCATTAGCTACCTCTAAACTAAATTTAGGTTTATAGCCAATCAAAGGATGCCAAAACGAAGAGGAATTTGAAGATGTGTTCGCACAAGGCAAGTGTGCTCTAGTTTGTCCTACGTAGTTTGATTTCATCATTGTAGCTTTACTATTACAGATATAGAGACATGCTTACTTCTAAAGACTTCATCATTAAAGAGACCGATTAGGATAATTAGATACACATCAAAGAAAAGGATCTGAAGATGGTTCTTTAATTATTTAGGATAACACCTGTCTGAGACTCAGAACATTACTTTACATTTGACCGTACCTAAGACTTGTAAATGAAAGATGTCTTTGGTTCAATGTAAGGAAGTTTTATGTTGTCTTTATTTTTATTTTTATTTTGAGATAAAAAGGTGAATAACTTTATTAAAACAAAGAACGAAGACAATCCAGAATAGAATCTCAAAACATAAAACTAGGAAACGAAATAGACTGACGAGCTAAAGTATAAGCTAACTTATTGTCTAGACGACGAATCCAAGCGACCTTAATATCAGGCCGTTGCATTAACAAAGCTTGGCAATCATGAATTATTATTTACTCTTATATTATTCTATTATTTCACTTTTTTTACTTTTAAATTTTTATATAAAACAATACATTATAAAAAAATTCTATCTTATTTTAAACAAAAATTTCCTTTTACTTATTTCATATTTTATTTACCAAGTATTAATAATAATTATAATGCTTACTAGGCTCGGCCTAATCTGGTCTGACTCGACCCAACCTCAAGTAAACTCAAGCCTCAAGTCCCAGTTTTTTAGCCCCGATTGAATCTCGTGTTAGGCTGGGTTTGGGACAAAACGACACCATTTTGATTTTTTCAAAAAATGTTTGGCCAATTTAGCTTAGAGCCTAGTGGGGTTCGGGTCTAGGCTCGGGCTTCCCTTTACTCGTCGAGCCCAAGGCCTTGCTCGACCCCCTATCGTTTATACTCTTTACTAGTTAAGAATAAAATTGCGTATTATTGGACCTCTTTAAATTTGTGTATCTGCGAAATTAATATTGAGTGTTGTTTTATTTTAAGCAAAAAGTGAGTAAAATATGATAAAGTAAATAATAATATGAAAATATCAAATTAAAATAACCCTTTAATCTTTTTTCTTTTTTCCCCCATTATTACACAAAAAGTGTCTAATTAACGGACATGGTTTTCTTCTTGTTTTTTTTTTTTTTTGTG
The DNA here is from genome assembly GCA_025531955.1 of Erythroxylum orinocense. Lineage (NCBI taxonomy): Eukaryota > Viridiplantae > Streptophyta > Magnoliopsida > Malpighiales > Erythroxylaceae > Erythroxylum > Erythroxylum orinocense. Next base: position 27,899,177 of record JANZLX010000211.1, read on the forward strand.
TTCGTACTAAAAACTTTCTTATACTTTTTATCTACTAAAAGAATAAAAGAATAAATTTTAATGGTTTGCACTTTGCAGACTTCCTGTCACCTTTTCATCATTTGCAACAATTATTCTGACATCTTTGTCCGTATAATAGTATATTTTTCTCAATAATTGTACGAAATATATACATATATATTTATATATATATTCGAAATACACCTCTCTTAAGTCTTAACACTGTTATGATGATGGTTTGATTTGGACGATGCAATCCAATGAACCTCCAAGAAGACAAATCTTAGTGAACAATCCCACTCCCACATCATTCTTCTCGTTGCCTTACTCATCCTATGGTTAACAACCAAACTCGATCTTAATAGATTTGTGGCTAATTATGCGAATGGTGGCACATCAAACTTAGCCTTGGATCCTTTGGAAGAGGGTAATCTTCTTTTGTGCGGCAAAAGTTCAAAATCAAAAAAGATGTAAGGAAAAACCAAAGTTGAGAAGTAAATAGTCGGTAGAGTTGATGTTATGGTCAAAGATGCCACCTATCTTTTGAAGATAAAATGCACCTTTTTCATTTAAGTATCTTCCTTTTTTTTCTTTTAAAAATCCCACATTTTGATTTTTGAGCGGCATACAAGAAAAAAGACACCAAAATTTAAATAGACCTCGTTGAAATTTAGATATATTGGTTAAATACACTAATCCTTTCTCGTTGCTGGCATTAAAACTCAGGATTTGTCTGTTAGAAATCTTAAACTGACGGATTTTAATAGGACGTGATCCTCTGTGTCATCTCCTCTGTACCAACCCACAGAGGATCACGTCTAATTAAATCTCACATAAATAGAAAGTTGAGATTAAAGGAGACAGGATTGGTACAGAGGAGATGACACAAAAGATTTGAGGGAGATTTTAACTTAGTGACAAACTTTTTTAAATCTCATATAATTCAAATCAAAATGTTGATTTTGCTAATATGGTTAATAGATATAAATATGAGGCATTTAGTGAATATCCCCCATGGGCAAAAATAATCTTTTAAACTTTATTTATCTAATTTAAAAGATTAATCACTAAATTAATTTTTTTAAAAGTTTAATACTAAATTAAAATTTTAAAATTAAACATTATTTAATTCATTAACACTTTAATAGTATTTATAATTTTAAAGTGCAAAGGAATTATACGCTCCATCCCTTACCATGCAATGAGATAAAATATACTCCCTCCTATTTAAAATAAAAGTTGTTTTAGAATGATTTTAATTATTCAAAATAAGTGTCGTTCATGATTTTTCGTGCATGTTTATAATTTTATTTCCAAAATTACCCTTTAATTTCTCTTACATCCTAATTATACATATTATATTTTCAAGACAGTTTAATATGTAATTAATAAAGATATATCAAACATTTCACTAGTTTTCTTAATAAGTGTTTTATTTTGAATAGAAAGGAGTAATAATTGTTGATAAATAAATTAGTTCTTAAAAAGGTTATTAAAAAAAAGGGAGCAAAGCAAAATGATTTACAATTATTTGAGGGCAATAATTTTGTTGGTGATAATGAAAACGTGTTAAAGACAAGACACGAGATCGACGTTTCTTAATCTTTCCTTTCACGAATTTGCCCTCCACCTGTAGTCAAAATCACGTTGTTTATGTTCTGAGCGCAGACCACGGACGAAATTCTGAATCATAAAAGCCTGACAGTGTGTCAGGTGGGCGCGACGAAGGGGACATCGGTCCCACAAATGACCAAAAAGTCCTTCCACGGCAAAGAAAGCGACGTTGATACTGAAACTGCCAGGTTGACTACATTGCCCCTCACCTTGGAAGAATCTCTTCAATGTGGTTGGAAGGTCATAGTGGTAATTTAGTCACTGCAGGCAGCATTTGGCCAACGTCGACCAAAGATTGAATGCCAATGATTTGGGATGTGTAACCTTGGAATCCAAAATTAATATACTGCTGCTGATTGTGAGAACAGAAACATTTATTAACCATCTAAGGATTGTAGATTTAGTACAATTTTTATTAAATGAGAACTGAATAGTGATTAGATCAATTTCCAAATTCTGTTTAGCATTTATATTTTGACCAAAAATCTAGTTTTCATGATATGATATTTTATTAATTATATATTTCAAATAATTTAATACTCCCTCCGATTCATAATAAGTATTGTTTTAGATACATTTTAATTATTCAAAATAAGTGTCATTTTTTACTTGTATGCATGTTTGTAATTTTACTTCCAAAATTAATCTTTAATTTCTCTTTCATCTTAATTACACATATCACAATTTCAAGGCAATTTAACATGCAAAATCCAAGTGATAAAATAATTTCTCTCTTTACAAGGTAACTTCATGGCAGTATTAATAAGGGTACATTTATAATTTTATTAGCTTTCTTAATAAGTGTGCATTTTTCTAAAACGACACTTATTGCGAATTGGTTTAATTAACAACAACAACAATAATTCAGTGAAAGATTTATTAATATACGAGGTCTGAAGAGGTTTAATAATACAAAATCTTATTTCTAATTAGTTACGAGGCTAATAATTGATTAATAATAAAACCAAAATTAAAATTACTTGTGTTTTTTAATAGGATAGCTTAAGTGTATGATTAGAAACTTTTATTTTTATTTATTTTTATGCAATTATTTGTTTATATTTTTTACTTTTATTTTCTTCAAATTATTTTCAAAACTTTTTTCTTAAATCTATATGAAAAGACCTCTTTATAAAATAGGGATAAATTATATATTTTTAAATCTTTCTAAACCTCACATCTTAGCAAAATTTCTATTGTTATAATTAAAATTTTTGGCCAAAATACATTTAAACCCCATGTGTTTTACCTCTTGGAACATTACGCCCCTTCTATTTTAAAAATAAATTTATTATCCCATTTGACCGCCACTTAAAGGAGTTTAAAATTCAAAAGGACTTTTTTATCCATTATTTTTTATTGTTATCTCTAGTCTACTCTTAAGATCCAAAAAAAATTGTGAGATGCCCAAACTATTCCGATTTTTTTAATTTTGTTTTATAAATAATTTTTATTTTTTAAAATTTTCCATAAATTAACGACCATGTAATATAATTGTGAAGATAATGATATTTTTTGTAATTTTTTCTTTTTTATTTGTTAACGATCAAAATGCAATTTGTGCTTAAAGTAAAATTTATTTTTGAAATAGAGGGCAAAATGAAATAAAGCAAAAAAAAAGAATTTAATGTATTTTAGTCAACAAAAGACTAAAAGGGCATTTTTGCCCAAAAAGGCAATATGTACTATTGTGGTGATGTAATCATAATACAGGAGTAAAAAGGTCTTTTTGAAATTTTAGCTCCTTTTTTAGGGTAATACGTTCTTTTTAAAATAGAAGAGTCCATAACATACCAATTAATACGTTCTTTTTAAAATAGAAGAGTCCATAACATACCAATTGATAAAACACGAGGGTGACAAATGTATTTTAGCCAAAAATTTTAAGGAATTCATCTGAGGATTGAAACTTGCACTTGATTAATACTATTTTCTCTGATTCATAATACGTGTCGTTTTAGAAGAATGCACATTTATTAAGAAAGTTAATGAAATATCTGATATACTCTTATTAATTACACGTTAAAGTGTCTTGAAAATATAATATGTGTAATCTGTGTAATTAAGATGTGAGAGAAATTAAAGGGTAATTTTAGAAGTAAAATTATAAATATACATAAAAAGTTACAAACGACACTTATTTTGAATAATTAAAATCCCTCTAAAACGACACTTATTATAAATCGAAGGGAGTAACGTTTAATAACGTAGATAAGTCATTGATAAAGCTGGAATTGAGGTTTAAAGTTCAACCCGGGCGGCTGAACCAGTTAGATTTGTTTTTATCTTCTTGGAATGTGGCAAATAGCAAAAGTTCTTCTAACGGGACTCTTGTTAATTACGGAAATAGAAGAGTTGATAATGTCTGGGCAGAAGGTGTTTTAAAGTTCATGTTGATGGTGCCTGGGACTTTGAGTAAAGTTCATGTTGATGGTGCCTGGGACTCTGAGCATAAAAAACCAGGTTCGGTAATTGTCATGAACTAAAAAAAACCAGAGTCATTTACACAAGCTGTTCTTCTCCTTTTTCTTAATTCAGCTGCATTCCTGAACAAGAAAGGTCTTCTCTTACCTTTCTCTGTGGAAGCTAATTTACTTTGGCTGTAGCAGATAAAGATTGGCTTCTGCGCTACTAGGAACTCCATAAATATGCCATCCGTTTGGTCTCTCTGTTATCAGTTAGTGACAGCGATTCGAAAGTGAGCAAATTGAAGATAAGTTACACAAATCTTTCCAAATAGCTAGGAAAATTTAATTGACTTACATGTAAACCTGAACAAAAATTTAAGCTAATTTATTTTATTGTGCTAGAGGAAGTGATTAAGACAAGATAGAGATTTTAACTATTCTACAACCTGAAACTAACCTAAAAAATGCACACAGACTAGTCATATCAAAATCATACAGAAGAACCATCAAGATCCTGAAGCAACTGGTTTTTCCTGAGATTTGTCTTGGATTTCCATCTCTCCCTTATCAGTATGATGGTTATTGTAGTAACTCTTCCAGAACCAATGCTTCTTCCAAACCCTGTCTACCATTTCATCAACTGGGACACCCTTTGTCTCAGGAAGAAAGAAAACTGCAAAGAGGCCCATCACCACAATCCAGGCGGCGAAAAAGAAGAAGATTGCAGATCGCATGTGGCATAGCATTGTAAGGAATGCTTGAGCAATGATAAAGGTGCAGAACATGTTCATGCCAACAGCAAAAAAGAAGCCTGAGCTCCGAGTCTCTAGAGGGTAGATCTCACTAGCAATTAGCCAGCCCAAGGGACCCCAAGACCACGCAAAGCCAGCCACAAATACACAGATAAGGACGAGCACAAGTAGTGCTGCATGTTTTGGCATAATATTTGTGGACTGCAAATCCATTTTGAGAATTACTCCCATTACAATCTGAAAGAGAAAAAAGAAAAACACGATTAGAATGAGTTATGCTACTTTCTTCACAGATATGGTAGGAGTATTTATTACGAAAACATACATGGAAGTGTTCCTGAGGACAATTGAGCTATTCTCATTAGATCATACAATAAGAAAAAAAGGAAAAACATGGAATAAAAATCAGGTGATAGTTCTGTTAATGGTGAATTCTAATGATGATTTTGGATACCTGAGCAATAAGCATCTGCACGGCAGCTTCGATCAGCAATACCCTTCTGCCAACTTTATCAACGGTAAATATAGCAACTAATGTGGAAACTGAGTTGATTGAATCAGTGACTACAGCTGATAATAGAGAAGCGCCACTCCCTAAGCCCATGGTCTGGAAGAGTACTGGAGCATAGAACATGACTACGTTGATGCCTGTGAACTGCTGGAAGATTTGTAAGATTGTGCCACAAATGAGTTGAGGCCTATATGGTCGACTCATGAGATTTCTGAAGGGGTGCTTGACTTGTTTGGCCAGTTGGATGGCATCCACAATTTCGTTATATTCTCTGTGGACATCCTCTGCACCTCTAATCTTCCTTAGAACATGTAATCCTTCTTTTTCTTTTCCTCGCTCGATAAGGCTTGTTGGGGTCTCCTTGATAATTAGAGAGCCAACGAGCAGAATTATGGCAGGGCCTGCAGCCCCTCCCAGTGAAATTCTCCATCCATATGGGTGTATGTTTGAAGTATAATAATTCACCACATTCGCTATCAAAATGCCTATGGTGATCAAAAACTGAAAGCATATATTGAGACCTCCTCTATATCTTGCAGGTGCAATTTCAGATATGAACAATGGCACTGCCTGCGTTTGACATGGCATTTTGCATATAACGTAAGTAGGAAAAATCTATTCAACTCTGATGAAAATTTACTCAGTTTTAGAAACATACTTGGTTGCCGAATCCAACCCCAGCACCGAGAAGAATCCTTCCTGCAATCAGCATTCCCAGATTCTGAGCTACAGCGTTTAAAATGGCTCCAACAAGAAAGAAGATAGAGGCAGCTTGGATTGTCGGTTTCCGACCCAGCTTCCTGCAGATGACTGAAGCAACAAAACTAGAAACAATGGCTGCAAGATAGAGTGAAGAGGTAAATAGTTGAAGGAATTGATCGTCATATTTGCAGTAGTTGTCTTCTCTTGCCTTGTGCTTCCTTACGTAAACAACTGGGAAAAATTTCTCCAAGAAATCATCCATTGAAGTTACACCTCCTACAATGAAACCAAAAACAAATAACATATGTTACCAACATGTTTATTAACACGATCATCAATTGGTAAACTGATGAATTTCTTTTCTTTGTACCGGATATGCCAATGTCATAGCCGAACATGAGACCTCCGAAGGCTGCAATGACGCTACAAACAAACACCTGCACTGTAAGCTTGGCAGGGAAGTCCTTCCCAGTGGCAGAATCTGACATGACGCCTGGCATGACTGGATGATTGTTTTAGGAAAGTCCTACTGCCACGTTCCAACAAGTTCACACAAGTTTATAGCCCCAGGAATTTGTTATATAAAGATCCAATTTGGGAAGAAACACCGACAAAAACGTGATTATATTTAATCCTTTCGGGAACTTGTCTCCTCTTTTGTATGTGCAGATAGATTAGATAGAAAGATACATAACAACTTCTTCTAGTTGAGATAGATAACAACTTCTTCTAGTTGAGTTATTTTTGGTAACAGATTCCGAATATTTTGAAGATGTTATTTAAATATTTTAAAGATATTAATTCTTATCCAAATAATTTTATTTTAGTCTTTCATATTTAATTTTTAATAATTATCTTATTTTATTTTATTGATATTTTATTAATTAAAAATTATAGTTCTTTAATTTTATTCTTATAATTAAATATATTTATAATTATTTAAAAATGAATAAATTTATAAATCATTGACAATAATTTTGATTAATTACTTATAAATATAAAATATTTTGATTAAAATTATTTATAATATAAATCATATAATAACTAAATATGAGTAAAAAAATTCTCATTATTATTCCTAATATTTGATATCAAATACTAGCATAATTTTTTACTTAATTAATCTCATTCTTAATGATTATATACCAAATACACATAATCAATCATTTCATTCATATTCTAATTCTTATTTTTTATTTCTATTCCTTTTTCTATTATGATTCCTTCATTATTATTACCTCAAGGAGTCCTAAAGAGTAAAGCTTTGTTTGCTAATAGGTAATAAAGATTTAAGAATGAGAATCCAGACTTGATTTGTAGGAATGGATTAAATCGGGAATGGTAATATTGGACAATATTTTAAAAACTGGACTGAAATTAAATCGATAAGATAAGAGGTTTAAAAATCTACAGTATTAGATCATCATAAAATTGATATACAATAAGGATTGAACAAAATTGATAACTTAAAATATGATTGAAGAAGCAGACTATCTTTACATATTGGTATTGAAGTTTAATTGAAGAAGGAAACTGTCAAATAAAAACAAACTATTTATTTTGATTTATAAAAATTGATTAGTTTATGAAAGTTAATTAATAAATTTATCGATTTTTAATAACAAGGATTAATGAGATAAGCTGATAAGTTTAATAGTTTAAGGATTATACAGTTTAATTGGCCAAACCAGTTTGGTTTTTGATCAATGAATTACTTGAATTAATTTTAAGCAATCTTAAATTTTTATTCTTAAGGAGAGTATGGCATAATTAGAATTAAATATCAAGAGTAACAAATAATGGATATTATCAAGTTATTATTAGGATATTGCCATTAATTGCTATCATAATATTATTATCAAAATTAAAAATATAGTCTTTTATATTTAATTTTTAATAATTTTTATTTTATTTCATTGATACTATGTCAAGTAAAATAAGTTCTGTTCATTAAATTGTTAAAAAAATTGATTAACTATTTATAAAATACGAAATATTTTGATTAGTTGTTTACAAAATAAATCAATTAATAATAACTAAATATGAATAAAAAGTTTCTCATTATAATTCCTAATATTTAAGATCAAACGATACCTAAAAGGAAATCCTCATACGTTGTTCTAAGAAACTCTTCTTTTTAATTAATATATTATTTTTTAATTTTCTTATTTCACTGGTCAGAAGGAATAAATTATGAAATTTAAGTGACTCAATAAAGTGACAAACCTGTAACAAAATTTCTTCAACATATATATTTAGTGGGTTCGGGAGGTAGCTTTACTGGCAAAGACTTGACTAAAACTCGAGGATTTGTGGGAATTTAAAACCCTAAAGATCTACCCTTTTATATAAATGAAATTCTCTCTTTAAAAATCTTTAAGGAAAGAAATAACTAGACTAGATGTTGCAACTTAAGGTGGTGTTTGTTTCTATTTTTATTTTTATTTTTCTGTTTTTGTTTTCATATTCAGAAAAAAAATCTTATTTATTTGAGTTTTTAGTTTTTGGTTTTGGTTTTGGTTTTGGTTTTAGTTTCTTCCTGTTTTCAAAAATTATGAAAATTATAAAAAGTAGTGTTTGCTCCCTGATTTTGTTTTTTTTTATAATCTGATTTACTATTTATTTAATTATTTAATAAAATATGAATAATTTAATTCAACATTATATTTATATATTTAACAAATTAAAATTAATTATCAATAAAATTATGAATAATTTAAGTTTTATAATTAAATTATAAATAATTAAATTTAAATTATTTAAAATATATAAATATTCAAATAAAATTTGATTTAATAATTAACATATACTTCAAATAAAGTTTAATTTTAAAATTATTTATTTTATCAAAATAACATAATTTTATTATTAATTTGTTAATAAATATTTTATAAGAGAATAAATAATTTTATTTAATTAAAAATAATTTATCTTTAAGATTATCTAAAATATAATTATTATCAGTGATAAAAATATAACTACATTAACATTAACAACCAAACAAGTTTTTGTTTTTATTTGAAAGAAAAACATAAAAAAAAAACTAAAAACTGAAACTGAAAACTACAATAAAAAACAGAAGTAGAACCAAACGGAATAAACTTATATTAAACAATGAGGAAAAAATGGTATGCAGTTTTAGACTGTGTTTGGAGGATAGCTGATCAGCCAAAATTTGGCTGATTGACCATATATTAGCTATTTGACTAAGTCAAACAGCTATTAAAATTGTTTGGTAATTGGCTGGTTGGGTTGGCTGATCAACCCAACTAGCCAAAAATGAATCAGCTGGTGTTACCCAGCGTTTAGGGTAATCAGCTGATTACCCCAAACTCAAAAGTACAAAAATACCCACTGTTTTTTTCGGCTGTGTTTTCTCTCCTCTCTTTCAATTTAGATCAGTCCCGACGTTTTCTCTCTACTCTTCCCATCCACACGGCCTCAAGAGATTTGCTCATTGCTCATCCGATCCACACGACGGGATCTGCTCATCGTCGGAGCAGCACCGTAACCAACGCAACGTCTCCTCTTAACTACCAAACCCTTTTCTTTCTTTCATAATCCTCTGATCTCCTTCTCTCTTCCGTCGAGCTCAAGTTGAAGCCATCTGTCTTCTCTTTTTCTCTAGGTACATCCCACACACCTCGCTCTTTATCTCGATTTCGGATCTGTTGTCTTCTTTTTTGCTGCCTTATTTTTTTCTTTGATTTCTAGGGTTAGTTAAATCATTGATCTCTTTGCTGATTGCTGCGTTTTCTCAGGAAATTTGGGTCTTTTTTTGTTTATGAGTTTAAGGGGTTTTAGATTGACCTTGTCGTCTTTCGTTTATCGTGCTTCGAACATTGGATTTGGGCTTTGGTTTTGTCGATTGGCGTCTTGGAGTTCTATGATTTGTTTCCTTTAATGGCTACTGAGATTGATGAGAATGTTGCTAGGGAGATCAAAAACCACAGATCACTTCGCCATCCCAACATAATTTGCTTCAAGGAGGTTAATTTATACTTTTTGTGATTTTGTTGATCAGACCAGGACAGGACTCACTTTTATGTCCATGTTTTGTAACGATTGTTGTGGGTGTATCTTGCAGGTTGTTTTGACCCCAACTCATCTTGCCATTGTGATGGAATATGCCGCAGATGGAGAGTTGTTTGAGAGAATCTGTAATGCTGGAAGATGAGGTTTACTGTCTTTCTTCTTGTGAAAAATTTCAGACCTTAATTATTTGGGGACGGATAGCAACACTCAACTAGTCTTTCTTCCTTGTTTATGCTTAATCTTCCTTTTCCAAAACTTTCTAGGCAAGGTACTTTTTCCAACAGCTTATTTCAGGAGTCAGCTATTGTCACTCCATGGTAATAAAACCTTAAGCTTGTCAAATGTCTTTTGGGTTCTGAATTGTTCAAGAATATGTTATGTTCAATTGTT
>JANZLX010000211.1:27936308-27953713 GCA_025531955.1 Erythroxylum orinocense
ACGAAACAATTACAGTTAGAAAAGATCCATACTGATGAAAATGGATCAGACATGTTAACTAAGATTCTACCAAAAGAAAAGTTCGAGTACTGCCAATCAGTAGCAGACTTGACAGAGCTCTCTATGTAATCGGAAGGGGGAGATTTGTTGGAGATGGGACCCTCTCACATGAAGGGACTCATCATTCTAACATTGCGGCTGCAGTATTTGTTGAAGCAGATGATATGCAGTCTTAGTTGAAAGAAATGGAAGCCGCTTGCAGCACTTGTTGAAAAGAAGATTTACTGCCTTTGTTGAATGCCTCATGCTGCCTTTGTTGAATCAATAGCAGAAGACAGCTGCATACGCAGTGGAGTACCTATATAAAGCACTCCCTGCTTCATCATAATACACAGACAACAGAAAAACAGAGAGAAATTAAAGCGTTGTTTTTGCTCTGAAGTTAGGAAATTTATTCTTAAAGGGTTGTTGAGTAACAAAATAGTGAGGTTAGTATTTTTAGGTTGGGAAACACTTTGTGAGCCACTATTTTGGTTTTATCTCTGTATATCTACTATTTGTAATAGTGAAAGAAATATTCTGAGTTTTTGTCCATGGACATAGCCCAAAATTAAGGGTGAATCACGTTAAATATTCTGTATCCATTTTGCTCCTTTTATTTTTCCTTTTCACAAAATACACTCGCTACACCCGACACGATGTTATATTTCATTGCCAAAATCTTCTTCGTTATAGTATTGGCTTCTCAAATTGCACCCAAAGTGCCAAGCAAAGTTACTCAACTGGGTCTTTGACCAGAGAAAGCCTTCCATTTATGGAAGTAGAAACAGAACCGAGGTCGGTTACAGCTTGATCCAACGTGAAACCAGGCTAATTTTCTCTTACTGCGTCATTATCATCACCTTTCCTTGCATGTTCTGAGACAAATTTCTCTTAACTCCACGACAACCAATATCAAATGTTTCATATCACGGTGAAGTTAGTCGTAGAGAGCTTTACGATCTTCGAGATCGAAAGTTGAAGTTACAATAAAAGTTGCCGCAATTAGCTAGATTTCGGCAAAAAGTTTCAACTTCAATCCCAAGTTAACGGTCAAATTTCAGTTTAACCAATTTTGGAATTAGTAAAGGAATTTATAATTCCAAACTAATATGGCGCAACTTGATTTGGCCGTGTTAGAAATTTACAACTGAAATAATTTTACATCAAAAAGAGACATAAGAATAAAATGAGTTATATGTAAAGATATGACTTGTAATTCATGATCTTAAATTTTGAGTTTAAATATTATGTTATAGTTGTATATGAGTTCACTTGAATTTAATTCAATTTCTTCTTACTATTCATTGGTATCAAAGTTAAGTTGCTGAAATCCGACTGATTAGAAATTTGAGGGAGAGCTAATCCAATATAAATGGATTCACTTATGAAAATGAGATGTTGAAAATTTACAAGTGATCCAATATCAAAAAAAGATATAAAAATGAAGTTTTATATAAAAATAGGACTTATAACTCATTGTCTTAAAAGTTTTAAATTGAGATATTACGGTTTAGTTGTATATAGACTTACTAAGATTTGGTTCGAAAATTTTGAATTGTTAAGTTTAGTTGCATATGGTTAGTCATAATTGAAAATATGTTAAAAACTTACAAGTATCATTTGGATAGAACCCGATATTTGATTTTAAATTGTTAATTCATTGAGTAATTTATTTGAAACACGTAATTTAAAATTAATATATTCAATGCACAAAATTCGCTGTTTTGTAAGAATTTAAGTAGAGCTATAATATACGCAACCTTTTCTTTGTAATAAAAGAGACTGTTTCGTGTTTTGAATCTATAACTTTATGATCGTTAAAAAGAATAACTTTATCAGTTACTCTAAATCTCACATGTTATTTAACACACGTAATTTGTGGAGTATTATTTATGTCCCACAGTTTACTCAATATGTAGTCGTACTTCGAAGGGTAGCGATCACGAGCACCATGATATTGAGAAAGTATATTGGCAAATGAGGTAAGATGGATGATGCCTAGTCATCTTCAATCTATAATTCCAAGTTCCAGCAGCAGATGATAAATACAGAACAGGCAATTATTGCTGATATGGGTCTATCAAGTTGTCTATTTCATAAAAAGTATTGTCCACATGTTCTGGGCCCTGAACAAAGATAAAGTGGAGAAACAAGACCAGAAGCAGCTAATTCTCTTAAACAAGACTAGATGCAGCTAATTCTCTTTATTAGACCCTGGCTAAGAAGAAAAATGAAGACGATAATGTTAGATGTGAATAGGAAGACTACATTTCTCTTCATTTTCAAAGCAGTCTCAAAAGTAAAAGAAAAACAGCAAAATTTGTCATCATATTGAATTACATACCAAGAAACATGTTGGGGACTGTTCTTTTTCTAGCACTTCTTTATGACATGTCTGTACTTTCACAATCTAGGCCCTTTAAAGGCCGACCGTCGCTAGTCTAATCCATTCTGAGCTAAGAAAATGACAAAATGTTACTGTTGGATTTTGGAAGCTATACGCATGTATCAATCACAGCCAATAGGTTTAGATAGCTGCAAGGTTCAAGTTTACACTTTCGAAATTGAATTCTGATTAAGTATTGCACGGAAATGCCAGGGAATGATTCATTCAACAACAAAACAAAGTCTTCCAAAATTGCATTTTAGGTAGATGTTTTCAAAATTAGATTGGAAGTTCAATCTGAAAAGACAAGAGGTTTAAGATTTAAAAAATTCGATAGATACTAAATAGTTATAAAACCGATTAAATATTAAGTAATAGGTTAAAATTTTAAAAATAATTAAAGAGGACTATTCTTACTGGTTTAAGATTTAAAAAGTTCGATAGATACTAAATAGTTATAAAACCGATTAAATATTAAGTAATAGGTTAAAATTTTAAAAATAATTGAAGAGGACTATTCTTACTCATAAAAATTAAAAGTTTAATTAAAAAGAAGATCATTAAATAAAAATTAATTGATTTATTTTAGGTTATAAAAACTTACCAATTAATTAATAATCTGATAAGTTTTTTTTTGTTGTCCCACGAAGTATCCTAGGAGGATCTCAACTATGAGAAGACGCCTTTAAGTCATCCATATCTAGACTAATTCTCGTTCGCACGAGTCAGCCCGTAAGGGGTAAAGTACTGGCCAAACAAAATTTTCCATTCCCAAGACTCAAATTGTATATCTGGTTAAGGGATGAGAGTGCTAAACTACTACTACATATCAAACTAGATCAAAAATTATTAAACTAGATCAAAATAGAAAATTAAAAATTGAATCGAAAAGTTAATTAATTCAAGGTTTTTACTGTTAAACCAACTGAATCGGTTCGATTATTAAAATATTTATTTTTGCAAACATCATTTTGAAGATATATCCCATAACAACCTACCATTACAATTTTCATGGATATTGTACTTATATTTATGAACTACTAGACACGTAGAAATCAGTTTGGAGTCTGAAACATAAAAGAAGAACGAAAGAAGAAAAACTCAAACAAGATAAGCTTAAGAAAAGGATTTCCAAGGAATTAGGGCCGCTCAGCTTTAAGAATTTATTATCATGTAGACGTGTAACAGAGGCAGCTCAGGCAGGGATCCAAAGTTCCAGGACATCTGACTTTTGGGTCCTAAGAATGTGAAACAAAGAAAAACTTAACATGGAATCTTAATTCGTCTAGCTGCACGGTCACATCTAACTCTGGAAACACTTCAATGTTCAATCACCGACCACACCATTGGACCTTAAAGGTTGATCCCAATTTCAAGGGCCCCAGTCGTAAACCCGGCAACCGCTGAAAGATTAAATCACGGTTTGATCCCACCCAGTCCCTCAGGAAGGCGGCCAGCGCATCACCGACCACACCAAATAAGCGAAGAAGTCTAAGTCCGTACGTTTGGATGGTTGGGATGGAGCGTTCTTGTTTCATGCAAGCATAATGCCCTGAACTGTGCACGTAGTGGCTTAATTTTTACAATTAGTATTTTTATGTTAGAAACAACATCTCAAGTTTCTGTTGGAATTTGGAAGATGAGTGGACGAACCAAGACTTCATCTTCTTCTTTTGTTTTCTGTGTTTACACCTTCAAATGCCGTCCAATTTGGTCGGTCATACACATTGATTTGGTTTCCTCTGTTACCTTAAATGACCCATCAATTACAAGGCTACGTAAGGGATGACAAGTTTTAGTAATGTCGGATTTAAGGTTTAAAATTCAATTACTATCAGGTTATCATAAAATTGGTATATAATAAAGGTTTAAAAAGATTAAAGATTTAAAATAAAATTGAAAATAGTATTATATAAAATTAATTGGTTTAGTTTAATTTATAAAAATCGTCTACTTTTTTTTAGTTTTTTACCAGGGTATCTACTGACGGATTCAGTGATTAATCCCCTCACTGATAGGAAGGCACCTCACAGAATGGGACAGTTGGCTCAAGAATTTAAAACTGCTCTATACCTAAAGTCAATAATTGAACCCCTGACATTTGGTTAATGTTTAGAAACTCATTCTAAATAACAAAAGTTATAGAAGTATATAATAATTTGTAAATTATATACTCTAAATAAATTATTTAAATGTTACAGTGACTTGATTTAACTCAAATAATATTTAACTCTCCTATAAAATATAAATATAAAATTATAATCATAATCATAATCATAATATTTATAATTTTATTTGAGGGGTAAGATTCAATAAACACAATATTTAGAGGCATTCCTCCCACCACTTAAATCATATCTAATGATAAAATCAAAACTTACTTTATTTTCAATCACTGTATCATTAGAATTGCAATCGCACAAATAACTGAAGATTATCTATTAAGATTAATGTTTTTAAAATCGATTCGGTTCAGCTGGTTTAATAATAAAAATCTTGAGTCACTGAGCTTTTTAGTTTTGTCTTCAAGTTTTTGTTGCAGTTTTTAACTTTTCGGTTTGATTTAGTTTAATAATCTTTGTTGTAAAAATCTATCAGTTTATTAATTAATCGGTCAATTTTTATAAATTAATAAGATTTATAAATTAAAATAAAATGATTAATTTTTATTTCAATCTCTTTTTTAATTAAATTTTAAATTTTTTGTTAATCTTTTTTTATTATTTTTCAAACTTTTTAATCACGTTCAATATTTAATCGATTTAATACGAGTTGAACCTTTTAAACCTTAAATAACGTGTCTTACCGATTTAACTTATAGTTCAATTTTTAAAACATTAATTAAGATACAATTTTGATCATTATATGCGAGTAAAAGATGAGTAGAGAAGAAGCAACGAGGATGGAAAATGTAAGGTGCAAGGTAAGGTAAGAATTATTATCATTCCATTTAAATTAGTCTAAAGAACACGTTAGGGTCATCATCTCTACATAATTAATACATAATTCAAACGTCGGCATGCCTTTAGACTTTGAATTGACATTGCACTGTAACATCCAGTCCAAGTAAACCAACAAATAACAAGAATTGAGAATATAGAAATAAAGATTTATATCATTAGTTAAAAGATAAGAGACAATTACAGGCAAATTGTTACACAAAAGGCCCAAGATTGTTCTTTTTTCTTCCTATCTCAAAAAGCACACTAAACTCTTAGAAAGAGAGAGTCTGAATTTTCTGTCTAATATTATATTCCCTCTGATTCATAATAAGTGTCGTTTTAGAGGAATTTTAATTATTCAAAATAAGTGTCGTTTGTGGCTTTTTATGCATATTTATAATTTTACTTCCAAAATTACCCTTTAATTTCTCTCATATCTTAATTACACAGATTACATAGATTATATTTCAAGGCACTTTAACATATAATTAATAAGGGTATATCAGATATTTCATTAACTTTCTTAATAAATGTGTATTCCTCTAAAACGACACTTATTATAAATCGAATGAAGTAATATATTATTTTATCTAATAAATTTCAATCATTTATTTATGTGAATTTTATATAAATAAATTATTAAAATTTACAGAACAAAATAAGATACCGTAATATTAAAGAGAAGATCTTGTACTTAAAAAAGGAAGCTATTTGAGTCTTAAACAGTGACTATCTCCATTTACAAAGTTGGTAATAGACAAAAGAGAGGTTGGTAAGTAAAAAGGAATTCTTTGAAAGTCAGAAACTCTTAATGAAACCCCACTTCCCAAAAAGTTGCAAAACGACTCGTTTCAAAAACGTGGGCTAATTAAACGTGGTCAAACAGTCAACCGCGCAAAAATTGAGACATCATTCTCATTCGAGAGCCCTCCGCGTATGAAACCGAAGCCTCGCAGCAAGAGCAACACACCGAGGTGGTCGGTCCGCACTCCGCAAAAATTGGAGACATTCACTGACTGATCCTCTCTCAGGAGGATTTGAAAAAAAAAGCAAAAACAAAGGAACGGACTAATGAAAACAAAAGCAGACTATAAACGTGTCTTGAGGACTTTTATTCTGTCTCTAGTTTTGGACGAACTACAGTAGAGCCTGTCGAAGGTTTCTGATAAGATCCTTGATTGTGATGGAGAATTTACTGTCCATCTGCAAGAAATGAATGAAAAAAGAAAATCTTGAGATGGGTTTGAACCAGATTTGCAGAATTTAATTCCCATAAAAAGTTTTACTGAATAAAGAACAGAATAGGTTTTTGTTGTCATCTTACGTTAATGTTGAAATGGAGGAGAAAGAATTTAGGAGAGCAGATTCACCTGACAAACAACAGTAACATCAAGTGTGGATCTCCCGAATGGCAGGACACTGGTGTTTATGACATTTAGATGAAACTTTTCTACTTCGTTTAGTATTTTTAGTAAGTTTCCTTTCTGCTTTTCACAATGGATTCTAATGAGCACATCCCGGTCTGAAACTCTAGCTTCTATTTCTGGCAGTGGTTGGTCGCAGCAGCCGTCTGAGTTTTCTTCAGTTGAAGAAGATTCATCATCAACATAGACCTGAGATTTCCTCACAAAGATTACTGATTCCATCGACTTCTTGGTAGTTTTTTCTTCAAGAGTCTTCACTCGTTCCTGAAGATGTTTCAAGTACTTAATTGCATCGCCAAGAACGGACGCCTTGTCCATCTGCAAAATCAAATGACATTGTCACTTTCATTATTATGGAACATTGGACAAGCATCTGCAATTAATTTTGGACCCCATAATTCTGATTATACACTATAAGACAGCAAAAAAGATATACTAGAAGAAACACTGTATGCTCAAGTTAACTGAAATTAATAATTTGACATTTGCAGTTACAATACAGTGATTTAGGCGATTGCTTCAACGGTTATTGAAACCCTACATTAAATGCAGTCACATGCAAGTTTCAATTTAAATACCAAAGAGATCAACAAAAGAAAATTAAGATGTACCTTCTTTAGGCCAGGCACAACAGCTGAAAGAGCAATGAATCGCTGACTGAGCTTCTCACGCCTCTTTCTCTCGGCTAATACATGATCTTGTGCATGTGTCGGAGTCCTACTCATTGCACCAGCTGCCCTTTTGGTGCCCTGACCATAGTATGGTGAACCATATTGATCTTCCAAAGAACCCGAGATCAAAGGTTGGTGATTCACACTTTCATGGTTTCCAAATTCAATCTTGGGCTTTGCGGTTTTGGGGTCAAGAGTGTGGAAGTATTGAGAAGTAGCTGGAGATGAAATGGAGTTCTCGAAGGAGATAATATGAGATGATGAAGAAGGAGAAGCCCTGGATGGTATTTGGTCAGTGGTGCAAGAGCTCCAACTATTGGTCTTAAGGTGTTTCGCAGGCCTCTCAAGTGTTTCGGTTTGTGGTGTTGGAATTGGTACACTGGTAAAGTTCTGTGTGGAAGAAAAGGAGTGAAAGTGAAGATCATCCATTGAGTAATCAAGAGGACTCGTTAGGTACTGATAACTAAAGGCTGGATCTTCCATTCCCTGATCATTAAAAAGAGTAACAAAATTATGATTTCCACGAGCAATTTCTATTTACGATTATCTCAATAAGTTGCTTAACTTGCAACTAGTTCTTACCAACTCAGGTAACCATTTGGCTGATGAATTCTCCATTAAAGCGAAATTGATTGTTTCCTTAAAGATGGATTAGGTACTGTAAGCGTCTGGTACAAGATCAGGAAACAAAGTAGTTGATGGATTAGATTTCGATAACTACTTAGCTGAGGAAAGGTAAAATTGGAAAAGAAGAGAAGACCCAGAAACGAGAATAATCGGTTCACTTTCTGCAAAAACTTTTCCTTCTCCTCGTAAAAACAGCAAGAAGAAAGGATTTCAACCCAAGAAACTAGAGAAGTCAAGCTAGAAGTTCAATGGAAAACATCCACTGACAAAACTAGACAATCTTGAGCCAGTTCCAGATACATGAACTGAATCCTCCAAGAAAGTTGGATTGGTTGTTGAACATAAAAGTTACAACTGAAGTTGAAAGCTTACCTTCTTCAATGAAAGACCCAAGAGCAGAAGAGCGAGACCTGACTTGCCTTTCAGAGTGCCAAAAGACACAACTTTGGCATGATCTTATAGATGCAAAGCAGTGGGTAGTCGTTGAATACGTATACACGGTCAGGACTAAGGTGTGAAAATGGTTCCGTCTTACTATTTTAATCATATATCACTGTTCATTTGCGGGCTCTCTCTTGCGGTCTTGCTTTGACCGATCATGCATTATTTTTTGTTGGCCGATTAAAAAATAGCACACTCGGAGATGAGTAATGAGCGATTAAAACATAATTACTAATATTTCATTTCCAAAATAGAAACATTTGGCTTGTATTTGGATATTATTTTTTAATTATTTAATTTTTCAGTTCGATTTATTTTAATAAATTTTATTATTAAAAACTAATATGTTTATTAATTAATCGATTAATTTTTGTAAGTTCGTAAATTCTTATAAAAATAAAATAATTAATTTTCATTTAATAATTTTCTAATTAAATTTCATAAAAATCTCTTTTAATTATATTTTAAATTTTTTAATTTTGTTTAATCTTTAACTAGTTTTATAACGGTCTAATATTGGTTAAACTTTTTAAACATTAAATCTCTTATCTTACCAGTTTAACTTCCAGTCTTATTTTTAAAACATTGTTATATACCGTAATCGCAATAAATTCAAAATTTACAATTTAAAATCTTTAAAGACGATCATTATTATCAGGGATGGAGCTACACTAGGGGCAAGTGGGGGCACTACATCTAAAAAATTTCTCATGAAAAAATTATTATTTAAAGATTTGATTTTATATAAAAAATTTTGCTCCAATTAAAATTTTGCCCCTATTAAAATTTTGCCTGCATTCAAAAAAAATTTCTAGATCCATCCTGATTATTATTGTGTAAAAGGAACAAAGATAATGTCTTGGTTATGATAAGTGACTGTAATTTCAACTGTAGTTTCTCAATTATGCCCGTATACACTCCCACTTTACAGCTGAGGACGATCCTGTTTTTTCCATGAGCTAATTGGAAGAGAGCTGGCATTCAGTAGGAGTCCAAAAGCTACAGTTAGCACATATAATTGATATGATAAGAAGTGCTTGACAGTAATCAATACTTGGGATGCCACAATGATCTATATAAGATCTGAACCAAGAGTTTTCAACCCGTTTATGAATTGTTTCTGGAAATGCTTCATTGTTAGGGTAACAAATTACTTTGCGTTTTTTTAGCGAAAGAATTTGCGGTCATTATCTTTTAAATGCGCATTGAGTAAATCTTCAAATTGACGTAATAGTCTACAAATTACGTTAACTGGGTACTTCCTACTAGATAAACTTTGTACGATAGGCTCGATCGAAAGTAACGAATTACTTGTTTTTATTCATTTTTAAAATATTTTATTATTGTAAATTATTTAAAAACATTTTACAATATTAAAACATTTTTATTATTAAAATTTTAGGTTAAATTATTTTAAATGAACGGCAACAGAAAGTTATATAAAAATTTATGTTAATATAAATTTATAGTAAAATTTAAAATTCTAATATTTTGTGATAATTTAAGAATAATAAATAAATAAAGTTATAAAAGAATTATGTTTTTATGTAATTAAATAAAATAAAAGGCATGGAATTAGCTTATAATTTAAGAAACTTTAAAAGAATTCGTTAATTTTTAAAATTTTCATAAAAATACCATTCATAGGCTAATCAAATATTGCTTGTATAATAATTTAATTAAAATTTTAAATTTGAATAAAATTAGTTAAATTAGATTTAATTATTAAAATAGTAATATTTGAATAATTCATAAATAATATTTATATTTCATGGAGAGAATTTTTGAAAAACTTAAAAAGAGTATACAGGTTGTAAAGGAAAACAGTGGAGGACTAACAACTCTGTCCGTGCGGTGGTCTGTCCCACTTGAAATTTTTACGTGTCAGTATGCGGAACCTCGAAGGAAGCCACCATCTCCTCTCAGGGCAGGTGCAGGTCTGGTCTTTTGTTCTGATTTTAGGTGCTGGAAATTTGGAAAACAGGGCAAGTGTTCAATTTTTACAATCCACGGTCCACCTTTCACTTGCATCATCAAAATCGTCGTCACTCGAATACGAACGCGCTGATGTAATAATAATAATAATATTATTATTATTATTATAAAACTTAATATTTCTAATATTATGTCCTTTTATGTAAAATTAAATAATTAAATACGATGAAATAAATTATATTATATCATAATTAAACAATATTCTAAAGATTTAAATATAATGGTTGGAATAAAAAATTAAACTATCAAAAACTATATAAATTTATTCATTTCTACTACTAAAATTACGAAGATAATACTTAACCAATCTAATTATATCAAGATAAGACGTTTCAATAATTTAATATGCAAAATAGATCATCATTTTAAAACTATTATTCTTAATTAAAATTGTAATTAAGTAATCTCAATTTATATAACTTCTTATGATATTAAAAGCGTTATTTAAAAATCGAATTGATTCGAACAGTTCAACCGTGAAATTTTTTAACTAGCTAATTTTTTGCTCAATTTTTAATTTTTGGTTTGATTTATTTTAATAATATTTGTTGTTAAAAATTATTTAGTTTATTAATTAATCATTCAATTTTTTAAACTAATCGATTTTATTAATTTAAATAAAATATATAATTTTTATTTAACAAACTTCTTTTTTATTTAAACTTTAAATTAAGGACAACTTCTTTTAATCTTATTTCAAATTCTTCAATTTTATTTAATTTTTAATCAGTTTTATGATAATCTAATACTAATAAAGAGGTCGTTTGGTTCCACTTTTATTTTTCTGTTGTTATTTTTGGCCTTGTTTCTTGTTTTTAGTTTCTGTTTTTTTCAAAAAAAAACAAAACTTGTTTGGTTGAGATTTGCAATATAAAAACTGAAAAAAAAAACCTATTTCGTTGAGATTTTTAATAAAAAACTGAAAACAAAAATATGTTTGGTTTTATTATTATTGTTATTATTATTATTATTATTATTATTATGATAATGATGATGATGATTCGAGATAGAAAATAAGAATATGTTGTTTTTCTGTCAAATAAAACTTGTTGTCAAAATTCAGAGAAACGATGTTTTCTTATTTCTGTAACACTGTTGTGGTTTTTTTATTTTTAGAAACAAAAAATCACAACAAAGTAAACCAAACACGTTTTACTTACTTGTTTTTTATTTTACAAAAACGACCACAAAATACGGAAATAAACAGCCCCTAAATTTTTTAAATTTTTTTTTATTGTATTAGTTTAGAGTCGGGCTTGATTTTTGCAATATTGATTAAAAATACTTCAATAGCTGAACCTTTTCAACATGGTTCAATAATTAAACTATCCCGATATTCGTAGCAACTAAACACAAAAGTCATAAAGTAGATTGTCGACACGCAAATGTACAAACCTTTCCCTTTGACAAATGAGACCAGCACGTATCACTTTTACTATTGGACTTTGTTGGCAAATCATTGTCTACTTGTGTTATAATATAGATGTAAGACCAACAATGGAAACTTCTAATTAATCCTCATTAGACATGTAAAAAACAACACTTAATTATCCTTTGATAGCTTTACTTAAGGATTTAATATATGCAGGATCCAATTCCTGTTCAAGCAGATTCAAGAGTGTCTCAAAGTGATTTGTGGTGAGGTCAGTGCGTGGATAAGGATGGAATAGAATAACCAACAAGATAACTACGTAGAATCGAACTTAATTTTGTATTTATCTGGCAAGAAACTTGTAATTAAATTAGTTTTATGGTGTGACCTTAATTTAAACGGTCTATGTTGCAACCAAGCTGTCACAATCTTCTCGAATGCACATCAGATCAGCCTGATGTTGGTAATCAAATGACAAACGTGGTTGGAATGGCTGATGATGAGAGTAGAAGTGCGATCAAGTCGATTGATCACTGTAGAAATATAAATAATTATTAATAGGTTCTTTCGTAAATAATTAATTTCTCATTACTATTTTATTCAACCGCCAGTTGTAAGTTAGCAAATTAATATAATTATGCTTTCAACTGTGAAAACGACGGCTGCGTTGCTTAACACGTGATTTGCTTTGATAATCATACAGTAACAGTGATGTGTGTATGTCTGTTATTTAAGGTTCGAGGACTCGTAATTTCTATCTCCTGTCTTAGGCATTCCTCAAAAAACACAGAATTAATTTAGATACTTCTGCTCATTGGAAAATATGCCTCCTTTTTACTGTATTACAATGTTTTTCGTTCGTATGTTATGTTTGAGTGGTGATAAAACTTGTTTTCAAAACCAGACTGTAAGTTAATATGATAAAACAGAAAATTTAAGGTTTAAAAAGTTTAATCGGTATTAAACTGTCATAAAATCGATTAAAGATTAAGTAAAATTGAAGAATTTGATAAACGATTAAAAGAAATTATCCTTATTCATCGAACAATTTAAAGTTTAAATGAAAAAGAAAACTGTTACAACCAACCAATGTGATTATTAGATAAGATGTAATCATTTTTTGTAAAATTTTGATATACTTTTGTATAGTGTAGGAAGCATGATAGGAAAGATTCATTTATACATACAAGTTAAAATAAAAAGTCTATAATATTTAAAAATCTTTTAATATTTTGATATTACTTTATTCATTTCAATTAATTAAAATTTTGTTTCTATTTTACCTTTTTTTTAAGGAGAAACCTAATCTTTTTCATGTATAGTTTGGATTGATTACAAATTCAAAGCAGATATTTTTAAGATTAATCACAACAACAATAACAACATTTAGTATAAATTTCACTGAAGCGCGCGATTTGAAAAAGTCTAGTAATACGCACTCTTAATTCTAATTAGTAGATAAACTATTTTCAAAATTTTCAGGATTAACCATTTTTCTTATTTTATTTAGAGAAACTAGATCGTAACAATAGTTTTTAAAACCAATAAAATCGATAATTAATGTAATATGAAAAATCTAGTGAAAGCTAATGGTTTTGTATTCAATTGGATAGGACAAAGGTGAAAGGCTATACGGATCTTTTGATTCAAATGATCATCATTAGATACTTATGATCGTTCAAGGATGTCCTAATTAAAGCAAACATGAACTAGCACCAACACTTCTTATAGGATACGTATTATCCATTAGATTTTTTAGCAGACCAAGTCCTCGATCCGTCAAACGACTACACAAACACAGAGTGATGTATATATTTATTTATTCTTTGGTATTTCATTAATGTTAAAAAAAATACTACTTTCACTTGTTTAACGACTTATATCTCTTTTTAATTCTTTAGTTTTTTTTTAATATCTCGTCATTAAAAATATAATAATAGATACTTATTAACAATCTTGTCACAAAAGTTTATTCATACTCTTATATTTTTATCATTTCGGATAAGTTTTACCTCACATAAAAATGTTCGTTAGAGTGTCGCATATTACCTAGATATGAAAATATTAAAGGGTTTATAAGTGGTAAGGGTCATCTATCCAAACAACTAGTTCTAGTTATTTGGACAATGGTTGACCCAAGCCCAATTCTTGATAGTGAACTCTACACTTTGCTTATATTTAAAAAATCAATATGGTATCAGAGCAGGTTTGGTTCGGATTATTAATTTCTCAGTTATCTATCTGGATGTCCAGTCCCAGCGGCCCAATCCGGTTACCACTGTGTATATTTCAAGTGACAATTGGATGTCCAACCCCAGTTGTACTTGAAGAGAAGTGTTAAAGTGTCTCATATTACCTAGACATGAAAATATTAAATGGTTTATAAGTGACAAGGGTCATCTATTCAAATAACTAGTTCCAGTTATTTGGACAATGATTGACCCAAGCTCAATTCTTGACGGTGAACTCTACACTTTGCTCATATTTAAAT
The DNA here is from genome assembly GCA_025531955.1 of Erythroxylum orinocense. Classification (NCBI taxonomy): domain Eukaryota; kingdom Viridiplantae; phylum Streptophyta; class Magnoliopsida; order Malpighiales; family Erythroxylaceae; genus Erythroxylum; species Erythroxylum orinocense. The sequence goes on from JANZLX010000211.1 coordinate 27,950,700, forward strand.
TCAATAATGTTGTCATCATTAATACTCAAGTTAAAGTTTCGCTAATGTGTAAGACTTGAAAAAGTTTAATAGTACGTAATTTTACCTTTCTATTACTCTTTCCGATGACATAAAAATGTATTCTTAAAAAATAAAAATATTTCTTTATATTAAAAATAAAGAATTAAAGTTTCAAAGTTTAGATGATTTTAATGTAAAATTAACCATTGGAAGCATTGATTAATCATCCACACGAATTGCTGTACCAAAAAACAAATCTAATTTTTCAAGTGAAGAACGGTTTAGTACAGCTAAATCTCGAATCCCGATAATTTAAAGTATCTTTTCCTAGAGGAATGCACGAACAGCAGACTCGAGATGAGGAAAATTCAACCCCTCAAACAAGTAGTGGACAGCTGCTCTTTGGTGGAGGATGAAGGGGAGGAATCTTAGTAAGACTTTGAAGTTGGTTTCTTGTTCCTTGCAAGTTGGAGAAGCTTAATGGCTCTGAAAAGGTCAATATCGATCGAGGACTAGTAAAGCATTGGCCATGTCAGTGTTATCTTCTTCAAGCTACTGCCATGTTTTTTGGTCATCAAATCTAATAGATATACAAACATGGAAACTTTGATAAAAATAATACGGCAAGAGATCAAATACGATTCTGAGCTCCTGAGGTCCAAGATCTTGGGATGTTGATCGACCCTCGTGTGCAAATTTAATTTGAAGTAGACTGAGTGGAGAGTATCTTCCTTATGATTGGGACAAATTTATGTGGGATTTTCTCGAATCTGATGTGATGACAATAGCAATGTTGTACTCAGACTAGTATACATAGGGATTGGAGTGTGAACTGTTTCAAATAAAAAAAGAAATGTAAGGAAGTGGCTCAAAATTTGATAATTAACTATCTTCTACCAGAAATTAGAAAATATAGAGTCGCAGTTTTCTGAAAAAACAAAAGAGAAGTCGTGGCATTGCTCCTTCAAATTTAATTTTTAATTTAATAAATATGATTTTAACTCAATCATAGCTATCGCATGCTATTTTCTAATTTGATATATCAATTACATAAATCCAAAAAAAGAGTTAAGTGTTAAGGCCTCCACTAAAAAATAATAATTAAAAAATTTAATTGGATCGACCGATTCAACCATAAAAATTTTGAGCTGATCAATTTTTTTAATTTAATTTTTTAACTGATTTATTTTAATAACTTTTTTGTTAAAAATGATCAATTAATCAATTTTATAAATTAATAAATTTTTTATAAACAAAAATAAATCAATTAATTTTCATTAAATAATCTCTTTTTTCAATTAAATATCAAATTCTTCAATGAGTAAGAATAATATTTTTCAATTATATTTCAAAATTTTAATTTTATTCAATCTTTAGCGATTAATCCTAATTCAATTTTTAAAATATTGCTAAAAAGTAAATTCTAAAATTATAGTTTTTGTCAAGAATCTCACATCGGACAAGTGTGAGTGCATTCAGCTATATATAATAGTGTACAAATCTCTACTCTCAAACTAGCTTTTGTGGGTAAGTTAAGCCTTTCAACAGTATTGAAGAAGTAGTAGCCCCATGATTATAATCTTGGAAAGTATCTTTACATAGTTTTAAAACCATAAATGAAGAAATAATATTTTTACTATGAATAATTATCAATTTAGTTAGTCTTGCTATATTTTTGAATAATGGAATCATAATTTCTTTTTAATCATCACTATATATCCACCACTTATGTATTTATCAAAAATTTATAGTGGATTTTTAATTAATTTCACACTATTAAAGTTTTTCAATCTGATCATAGTCTAAGTATTGAATTATAAATAAATTTAACTTGATGCATCTCTCGTGTGGCTATTATATTACACTCTAATTAATTAAGATCAAATCTTATATCAAAATTTGGTGTTGGTCCAGCTAGCAAAAAGTAACCAGGTTTTGAAAATATTGTGGAGATTAGTCCGACTTTCAATTTCTTTAGGGAGGTTGAATACATTTCTTCGACACTCGTTAATATTAGGTCATAGGTTTTTCATACAAAATCATACATCTCTCCCACGCTCGTTCTTGGACAGATTTAGACTACGATTTTTTTGGTTTTGTTAAATATTTGAAGTGTAAAACTATGTTTTACAAATGTTTTAAAAACTGGTTAAATAAGAGGATTAATGTTTTAAAGATTTAACTAGTATTAGATTGTGCTAAAGATTAAATAAAATTAAAGAATTTAAAATATAATTAAAAAAAATTATTGAAGAATTTGAAGTTTAATTAAAAAAAGATTATTAAATAAAAATTAACTGATTTATTTTAGTTTATAAGAACTTATTATTTAATAAAATTAATCGATTAATTAATAAATTGATCTATTTTTAACAATAAAATTTATTAAAATAAATCGAATCCAAAAGTTGAATGATTCAAAGTTTTTATAATTGAATCGAATATGTTATTTAGTCACACCAATTGAATTTTTTAATCATTGATATTATTTTTTATTTTAAAAAAATTGGAGTGTAAAGCTATGTTTTAGAGTTAAGAATTTTTGAGGGTGAGTAAATGTAAAATAATAGTCAATTTTAACTAAAGTAGAGATGTTATTAGATTTTAGATTCTCTTCTCTCTTTTCTTTTAGTTTGCATAAAAACGTCTTTTAGACACTATTTTCCACAAACATATTTAATAATAAATAAGAGTAACTCTTAATTTGTTAAGTTTTGAATTTTGACAATATAAGTCTATATAAAATATTTTACTTAGCAAAATTTATAACAATATTGTCGTAAATTTCAAATTATAAATTAAGCTTACTTATATCGGTTAGATTCACATATGGATATTGGATTAAGAATTGCTTTCTCCTCCTAAAATTGAATTATTAAGAATAATTTAAAACTTTTTGATATGTAGAGAAAGAAATATAATTCCATAAAACACAATAATATTCTAACAAATTGAGAAAATCAACTGGGTTAATATAAATCAATGATTAAAAAACATATCCGATTCAATTAGAT
>JANZLX010000211.1:27953813-27968074 GCA_025531955.1 Erythroxylum orinocense
TATCCACCACTTATGTATTTATCAAAAATTTATAGTGGATTTTTAATTAATTTCACACTATTAAAGTTTTTCAATCTAATCAAAGTCTAAGTATTGAATTATAAATAAATTTAACTTGATGCATCTCTCGTGTGACTATTATATTACACTCTAATTAATTAAGATAAAATCTTATATCAAAATTTGGTGTTGGTCCAGCTAGCAAAAATTTCTTTAGTGAGGTTGAATACATTTCTTCGACACTCGATAATATTAGGTTATAGGTTTTTCATACAAAATCATACATCTCTCCCACGCTCGTTCTTGGACAGATTTAGACTGCGATTTTTTTGGTTTTGTTAAATATTTGAAGTGTAAAACTATGTTTTACAAAAGTTTTAAAAATCGGTAAAATAAGAGAATTAATGTTTTAAAGATTTAATTAGCATTAGATTGTGCTAAATATTAAATAAAATTTAAAAATTTAAAATATAATTGAAAAAATTTGTCGAAGAATTTGAAGTTTAATTAAAAAAAGATTATTAAATAAAAATTAATTGATTTATTTTAGTTTATAAGAACTTATTATTTAATAAAATTAATCGATTAATTAATAAATTGATTTATTTTTAACAATAAAATTTATTAAAATAAATAGAATTAAAAAATTAAAAACTGTATCGAAAAGTTGGATGATTCAAAGTTTTTATAGTTGAATCGAATATGTTATTTAATCACACCGATAGAATTTTTTAATCATTAATATCATTTTTTATTTTAAAAAAATTGGAGTGTAAAGCTATGTTTTAGAGTTAAGAATTTTTTAGGGTGAGTACATGTAAAATAACAGTCAATTTTAACTAAAGTAGAGATGTTAGTAGATTTTAGATTTTAGATTCTTTTTTCTTTTTTCTTTTAGTTTGCATCATAACGTCTTTTAGACACTATTTTCCACAAACATATTTAATAATAAATAAGAGTAACTCTTAATTTGTTAGTTTTGAATTTTGACAATATAAGTCTATATACAATATTTTACCTAGCAAAATTTATAAAAATATTGTCGTAAATTTCAAATTATAAATTAAGCTTACTTATGTCGGTAGATTCACATATGAATATTGGATTAAGAATTGTTTTCTCCTCCTAAAATTCAATTATTAAGAATAATTTAAAACTTTTTGATGTGTAGAGAAAGAAATATAATTCTATAAAACACAAAAATATTCTAACAAATTGAGAAAATCAACTGGGTTAATATAAATCAATGATTAAAAAACATATCCGATTCAATTAGATTAACTATAAAAAATTTGGATTATACAAAATTTTGATTCGGTTTTTAATTTTTCAATTTTAATAATTCAGATTGTTAAAAACTGATTAATTTATTAATTAATCTATCAATTCTCTAAAATAGAAAATTCTTATAAATAAAAATATATTAATTAATTTTTATTTAAGAATTTCTTTTTCAATTAATTTTTAAATTCTATTAAGTTTTTTTTAATTTTTGGAGAGAAAAAGAACTATTATGTTTAATAGCTTAATAAAAAAATAACGAAGGTGAACTTTGGAGTAATTAGTAAAGCCGTGCTTTTGTAACTAAAAAGTTACAAGTTTACATCACGAAAATAATTTTTCATAACTAAAAAATTATAAGTTTAAATCACGAAAATAACTTTTTTATAAGATACAAAATGACGGCGGATTTGTGTACTACAGTCTACAGTTTTGTTGTCAGCGGCTTAATAAGAAAATACTAAAATCTAGTCTTTTTCCAAAATTTAAATCTCTTGCAAACATTTCTTAAGTTCGGTTCAAAATTGGATTCAATTTAATAAAACAAATTTTATTCTAAACCTAGATTAAAATATGAATTCTGATATTAGGTATTACTTATTATAACATTATTTCTTTTTGTTTCTTCTCATTTTTCAACAAAAACCGAGGAATCCAAGCTTCGAAAGCAAAGTAGTCAGAAATTTGATGCACACAGTATTATAGTAATGACCCTCATGAGACGTTTGACTTTGTCAGGAAGTAGATGCCAATGAAGCACCGTTCAAAAGAGAAGAGGCCAGAAGAGCATATGCAAAAGAAAATAGAAACCTGAAAAATGGAGATGGCTGAAGAGAACTTCTCAACAATTTTGTAGAGATTATAACAACTTAATCTGGAATTAACCCTTGATACCAATTTGCTCAATGAGTTTAATACACGAGTTCAGTTGATTATATATATATTTGAACAATAGGAGCACACTTTAAGAGGATAATTGAACTCCACAATCCGAATGATGTTACCAAAAAATCTAAATGACCAAAGGAACAAACCAAATAGATTATTTATAGATCATGTCCCAATGTATGTAAAATGTTGAACTCCATATAACTAATCCTCTTTTCTTTCAGTGGATCAAGAAGTATTCTATAAGGAAATGGATATTCGAAAAAAAAAAGAATAGATAGTTAAATTTTGAAACATTCAATTTTTTAGTTTGGTTTACTCTAATAATTTTTGTTGTTAAAAATTGATCATATTATTAATTAATTGATCAATTTTATAAATTAATAAGTTCTTATAAACAAACATAATTTTTTTTAATTAAACTTCAAATTCTTCGATAGATAGGACAATTTCTTTCAATTGTATTTTAAAATTCAAAATTTTTAATTTTATTTATTCTTTGATAAGTTTTATGACGGTTTGATATCGATCGAATCTTTTAACATTAAACTTCTTGTCTTACCGATTTAACTTCCGTTTAGCTTTTAAAACATTATTTTTTAAGGATTAAATAAGAGACTGGGTTTAGTTTACTTAGAAATGTTCAGCAAAATATGAAAGCAACCTTCTAATTTTTATAGAATATATCGAAAACATGTATCATCTAAACTAGTTATGGTTACTTTTTTATGGTCAACCCATCAACTTGCAGTTTACTTCTGTATTTTTATTTTGTCTAGCACGTGAATTAATTCACTCGAATTAAAGTCCTAATTAAACAAGAATCTTGCTTATATCATCATCTTGTCATACGGACCTATATTGCATAATTCAAATGATGAGTTCGACATATACATCACAAAATTAAGCAATTTATGTGAGACTCATAAATAATTTTTCAAAGATTTCTTATTGTTGAGTCGATTATCGAGATGTAGTTAATCTTGTGATGACTTCTTGTCTCATTTCGCATCCTATGTTTATTCTTATTGGAGATATCAAGACATTGATTGCAAGAGATTAATGTTGCTCTCTTCGGCATATTTTTCGTGAAGCTAATCAATGTGCGGATTTCGTAGCTAAGCAGGGTTCTTTAGCTATAAATCGATAGTTTTTTTGGGAAACTCCAACTTCGGAGCTTCGATTGTTATTTCAAACTGATAAGAGATTAGTGGCCTTCATGAGGTGTTAATCCTCACTTTTTCCTTATATCTTTATAACCAAAAAATTTTTAAAGGCCCAACATGGCATGTTAAGATAAATAAAATGGCATCTTCCTTCATTAATTGTCACCCTAATTTCATTAACAACTTGATGTATGTATTAGCAAGTTGCAATTGAAAAAGAAAATGATTACTATATATATGTATGTATGCATATGAGTCAATACACCTATTTTTTTTTTCTTGGTGAATTGATGCAATCTATGTTTATTTAAGAATTTAAGAAGCTATTGTCTAAAAAACATTGAGTTTTGTAGCAATTTTTATTAAAAAATTATAATTATTATTGCTTAATGTGTATGGAGTTAACTTTTATGTGTATATAATAATTATAAATTATATAATTTAAATAAATTATTTAATAATTGAATATTTAACAAATTAATTAACAAAATCAATTCAAATAATTTGTAATGAATTTATAATAAATTACTCTATTCAATCCCGAAAAATAGACATAAAATAAAGACAATTTGGTGATTCAAGGCGCGAATTTGATATCATATTACTGAATAAACATCAATAATCCCTCGTGGTTTATAGAAGCAAATCAAGCAGTAATCAAGTAACTAAAAAGACTAAGCCATCCGCTTTACTAGTCCAAAAAGAAATAATTGATTGTAACGAGGAATAAATAATCATCAGGGATAATTTCAGATTCAAATCTGAAGAACATGGAATGGAGTTTCGGGAGACACAAACAGGGACAACAAAACAAGTTTGGGATCAAACTTCCAAGGAACGTGACAATATACAACAATTTTGGGGTCAACCCAAAGTAAAGACATCATGTGATGAGTGAAAAACGAAGAATAGTAAGACAGAAATCACTGACAAACCCAGAAAAACCACAAGCATGTAGGACTTGGATAATTTGTTATTACAAGAAATGGGTTTTTTGTTCAACGTGGTCGACTAGTATATCTACTATCGACCGCGCAAAAATATCAAACGAGGAAACCGTCGAGTTCTGTGTAACTTCACGGCAAACACAAGCTTTATTTTTATCTATGGTGATCCATATATATTCATGTAAATGTAGTCGGAGATATTGCATGTTCACATCTTTTCTGTCACATGAACTTCAGGAGAGCTAGTCTTAGGTTTCTTACCAAATCCTTAACTGTCATCGTTTCTTCACTGCCCATCTGCAAAAGCACGTCATTCCATTATTGATTATCCTCTGAAAATGAGGTATGATGTAAAGAAAATCATAGTTTCTGATACTTAGTGTCTTAAAGGGTATCAGAATTTGAGATCAAATCCCAGTTTACCTGAGCAACTATGGTAATGTGAAGGGTGGAACTTCCAAATGGCATGACACTGCTAGTCACAATTGATAGATGAAGATTCTCCATTTCTTTTAGTATTTTATATAGAACACCTTGTTGCTTCTGGCAGTGTATTCGAACTAGTAAATCCTTGCCAGAAGCTGTTGCTTCAATCTCCGGGAGGGCCGAAGTGAAGCGACCCTCAGAATTTGAATCGTTACATGAAGAAGAGTCTTCATCGGGAGATAGCTGAGATTTCTTCACAAGTATAACTGATTCTACTGTTTTCTTCTTGGTCTGCTCCTCCAGTTCCTTCACTCTTTCTTGAAGCTGCTTCACGTACTTTATAGCATCTCCTAGTACAGTAGCTTTATCCATCTGACAAAAAAAAAAAAAAAAGATCATGAACATGCCCACCTTAACTACAGAAGATAGTGCAAGAAATCCACAATACCTTCTTTAGACCAGGAACGATGGACGATAGAGCTATGAATCGTTGGCTAAGCTTTTCTCTCCTTTTTCTCTCGGCCATAATGTGTTCTTGAGCATGCGACGGAGTTCTTGTCATAGACATAGGATAAGACTTCTTATAACTTACTTGATTTTTCCTTGGATCTTCATAACTCTGGTTCTCATACGAAATCTTTGAGACCAAATTAGACTGAAAGTTCATGTTCCCTGGAGACGAAGCCTCCTCCTTTGGCTTAAGGTTGAAGCTTAGTCTCCTGAGTAGCTTCTGGGAATGGTTTGTCGACGAATCCTCAAATGAAAGAAACTGAGATGTAGGAGAAGAGGGCGTGGGCGGTTGGTGTTCAGCTGTTATACCTGAGTTCCAGCTGCTGGTTTTGTGCTGTTTGGTAGGTCTCTCAATGTTGTTTTGAGCAATTTCTAAATAGGATTGGTTTAAGGTTTCAGTATTTAAGTTAGGGTAAGAGGAATAGCTATCCAAAGATGAACATCTCTGGATGTTTTCTCCATCTGCAGTTCCCATATTATACTGAGAAATGAATTCGTAATCATTCATACCCTGGTAAAGTGAAACCGTGATCAGGTTCCATAAACTAATGAATCCCAGTTTCTGTAATGAAACTAAAAGCTCAGAATAAAGAATCAACATACCATTTCTGTAAACCATGTAGCTGATGTCGAATCCATCTTGGAACTTGCTTTGTTTCCTCTAAACTGGATTCCTGCAAGAAGTTTGATTAATCTTCTCTATATAAGAAGAGTAAAATCCTGAAAAAATAAAGCTTCAATTCATAACTATCCTTTTAAGCTGTTTTAATAGTAAACAAAACTCTGACTTATCGAAGAACAACGAACAAACCTAAAAGCTAACCTAAAATGCTGACCTTTTTCTTGGATCCACCAATTCCTCTCCTACCCACATGTGAACCTTTGGTCCTTGGCTTCTCTCATTATATATCCATCGGATCTCTTCCTCTCTTCACTCCTTCCTTCATTATTTGTTGACATGAGATGGCAACAGCTTAAACAAGAACAATTTGACACAGAATTTAGTTTTAAAAAAGCTTGGTGACCAAAAAAAAAATTCCTGCCCTTACCCACCAAACCAAACCTATGAAATCCTATATTACATTATACTATTAACTATTCAACTAGGTCTCATTTCATATCTTCAATGATCTTGATGTGACGCGATGTGATGTGACGCTTCTAATTTCCTGAAATACTATGCAATTGGAGAGTTCAGATCTCCTGTCTAATATTATGGTGTATTATTGTGTCCAATAAATCTCAATCGTTTATTTATGTGGGTCTTGCATGGGACCCATATAGGACTCGCAAAATAAATGGCTGAAATTTCATAAGATAAAATAAGATAAAATAAAATTAGACAGAGGATCTGGTCTCGCAATTGGAGTGTATTGACTTGCTTAATTGTTAATTAATTAATTTTTAATGTGAGTAAAAGAGATAAAAAATTTCCCTAATTATAATTTTTTAAGGCGAGCATTTTTATATTTTAAATGATAAATATTTTTAATATTAAAAGTATTTGTTTCTAAAATCTATTAAATTATTTTAATAAATTTTGCTATTAATATCAAATATGATAACAATTAAAATAATTTACTAGAAATTTTTAAAATAATTTAAATAAATGGTAATAATAAAATTAATAGTATGTTTTATCCTTTCCTTATCTTTTCGATCAATTCCCTGTAAAACGACTCAACTTTAATTATAAGAAAATTACTTTGTTCTCATATCTGAAATGAAGAAAAGATATGAATCACGCATTCAGGTAACAATCAATTTATCTAATTTACTTTTCAAATCTTTACCAGAAAATAGTCTGTTCCAACTTCAAAGTCATAATATGTTATTTTGATATGATAATTGAATTTATCTTTTTTTTTATATTATATTTGGTGCTTAAATAAAAAAATAATATATATATATATTTTAGGAGATGACAAGTAAAGATTGTAACAAATTTGAATACTATCAGTCAAAATCACAAATTTTGAAAAAAAAAAAGAATAAATTACTGTAACAAATAAAACAAGATTGTCATATTAATGTTAAGAGTTAAACTTATTTCTGTTCCTGTAGGGATTTGGATTTGTTTTAAGTAGGACCTTTGAAAGATTGAAGTAGATTAAGTTTTGAGTAAAAAAGAAAAGCACATCCAACACTTTCTCCATCTTTCTCTTTTGTTTCTTTGTATTTTTCTCAATCTTTCAATTCTTTCTTCCATTTTTGGTCTTGGACCAAAAGTCATGTGTGATTAAATTTGAACATTCTAATACAAGAGGATTCAAAACTCTAGTTATAACTTTGTGAGGTATTATTCTAAACTTAGATTCATGTTTTGATTCAAATATATTTTTTTATTTTATGTTCTTATATTTCATGAGTAATCAATATTGATTGATCTGAAAAATTAATTTAATGTTGATTATTCTATAACTATCCATGAATTCAAAGATGTGTAATTGCCATGAATGGTTGGCATAGATAGCAAATTATTTATTTATGAAGTTATGGTTGGTATAGATAGCAAATAATTTATTTATGAAGTTGCATATTTAACTTATGAGAAACAAGAAAACTAAATTGAATAATTATAAACTTGTAGTAATTATCTCAATTATTTAGTAAAGAGTTTAGTTTTTTTTACTAATCTAATTGCTATCATTTACTTGATGTTAAATGTTTTCATATCAATCATTTGGCATTAAGTTTTGGTTTGAATGTTAGGCTTGACTTAATTAACTTAGAAAATTTTGAGACTTATTATGACTATTCTCTTTTTTTTAGATTAATTGCTTAAATTATGAAAACTATTCTTTCTAAACCATTAATTAATGTTACAATTAGATAAAATGTTTCACTTTAGTTTTTAGTTCTTTTTTAATTCGACATGGTTCCACCTACTACAAGAACTTATTAAAGAATAAAAATTAATTTAGAAGACTTCAACAACTCAATAAAAAATAATGTAAATAATTAATTTAAGGATAGTTATTGATCTAGTACTAGATTTTCTTTAATTTATTTACGTTAGTGTCATGTTTTTTAATTTTTCAATTAAATTTTAGAACTTCTTAAAATATGAAAGATTATTTAAAAAAAAAGGATAACATAGTAAACAAAAAACAAAGACACATGATTCTTCCCTTTAAATTATATATATATATAATTTATATATATTAATAGAACAAATGTTTTGCACACTAACTTGTAATAATTATAAAAAATTTAAATTTTGATTAGAAATTAAATTTTTTGGCAATAATAATAAACAAATTAAACATGACTAACATTAAACAAATTATTAAACCCTTAAGTTGAAGTACTTCTCTATCAATTTTCTATATATTTTAATTACAATTTGGAATAGTTTCATTGATAAGTGTACCTTGAATTGAATGAAAACATTGTTAATTACAACATTTGATAACTAAGTCTTCGTTACATTAGTAGATGGCCATCATCACATTCTTAATTCTTTGCTCGGTTGGAGGGTTAAAATGCAAATTCGGATTAATGATTTTTTTCAATTTAAAATTAGATATTCCTTTTCTAATTATTGCTTGCACGTGCGTGAATTATTGGGTGAATCTCTGTGTATAGCAGCAAAATTTTGCATTTATTCATGTAAGTTATAACATAAAAGACCCTGAGATGCCTTTCATTAAAAAATAAAATAAAAGACGCTGAAACAATATTAAAAAAATGACTTCGAGTTTAGTAACTAATTATCTAAGAAATTGAATAAGATATCAATTAGTATATATGAATCATAATTAATGTTTTAAAAATCAAACTGGATTGATTAGTTTAATAGTGAAAATTTTAAACCTGTTAATTTTTTGGTTGGATTTTTATTTTTTCGGTTTGATTTAATTTAATAACTTTTTTTAAAAAATCAATAAGTTCTCTTGAACCACGGGAGCACCTAGGGCTGGCCCATCAAAAGTCCGATTCCTTCGCAAACGAAGTTCAAAATCAACAAGGGGGTCGTAGAACGAAGGTAGTGTACAACTGAACCCCACCTTTTTGGTTGTAACATAGGGGAGATAGAATGGAGTTTTTCACCAAGTTTGAGACAAAGGAATTAAAAAAAAAAAAACTCTTAATTTTGAACTTGACTAATTTTTATAAATTAATTATCTTTTATAAATTAAAATAAACTAATTAATTTTTATTTAATAATATCTTTTTAATTAAACTTTAAATTTTTAAATAAATAAGGGTAATCTTTTTCAAATAGTTTTTAAATTCTTTAATTTTATTTAATCTTTAACTAATCTTGGGGTGGTTTAATATTAGTTAAACGGTTTAAACCTTAAATCTCCTGTTAATTTAGAAAATATCAATCATAATTAAAGATTTGTTCGTGAAAGAAGATGAGTCCGAACCTAAAGACCAAATTGGAGGACGTAAGCGACGGACAATAAATGAATAATTTTATTTTTGATTAATGATTGAAAATATTAAATTATTTTATTATTCTAATTTGAAATATATAAAATATTTATTTATATATGTATGTATGTTGTTCTATTTTTGTTGTTCCAACCTGTTTCAAATCATTCCATCCAGATCCACATAAATAAGTAGATGAGATAAGTTGAAACAGCATTGGAACAACATACGACTCTTTGAACCTAAGATTGAGTTGGAGGACATAAGCGACGAACAATAAATGAATAATTTTGTTTTTTTCTTTATTGATAATTGGAGATATTAAATTATTTTATTATTCTGATTTGAAATATATAAATATTTATTTTTTATTTTATTTTAGGATAGGATAGGATTCACAACAATTAAGTAAAACTCGCGCGGTTGAACTCTCATCAAATGATGAGATAATCTATGAAGGGAAAATTTTCTAAGGAACTCTGTTTTTTATATTACGAGAATGGTTGGCCCTCAACGAATATCTCGGCTGGTGATCTTTCTATCTTCTTTTTTATTACGAAATTTATAAGGGGCAGAAAAGACAAAAGCAAGGCTGTGTACCTAATCATTGCAGTGAACACGTCACAATCTTATGATAATCCCAAGATGTTAATGGTTTTCATATTATTCTAATAAATAGTATAGATGGAGTCCAGATCTTTTGTTCAATTTTATTCTATCTTATTTTATTTTATAAAATTTTAGTCATTTATTTTGCGGATTCCATGCGAACTTTATATAAATAAATGTTGAGATTTATTATACACAATAAAATACTATAATATTAGACAGAGAATCTAAACTCTAGTAGATGATTATGCTTAGTCTTTGAACTTACAAACGGCCATTATTAGATGGTGTAGACGATGATGATGCTCACGCTTTTGGTCTTTGAACTTACAAATGATTGGGATATACGTACCTTTCCTTCCGCAAAAACTTGAATCTTTATGAGTGTAAAACAAGAGTAAATTATATCTATAAAGTATAAACACTTAACAAAGTTTCCTTCCTTTTGCTCTTAAAATCATCTCGAATGATTATGTAGTCGGCAAAGTTACTTTAGCGTTTTAGTGAAAAGTCGCAAAGGATTCAAAGGACAACCGGGCACATTACATCAAACATCTAGCACGTTGAAGTCTTTGTCTTATGTTGAAGTCCTCGTGCCCCTCTTAATTTTATGATTACTTACAATATTTTATAAATTAAATATTTTAAATTGATTATTTAATATGTTAATAATTAAATTTTAAATGATAATTTTAATTTAATTAACATTTATATATCTTATATCTCCAATTTCTGACCTACTATCTTCTATATTCAATTTATAAGCATACGTGAGCTAAACCACTCAATTATAGAGCAATTTGCAAGGAATTTTTTCTTATAAAAATTAGGATAAAGGACATATACATCTCATATAGTTTAAGAGAATTTAACAAAATTATTAATCTTTAAAATTTTTTAATTTTGAGTTTTTTATAGAGAAACTCATTATCTTATATTTCAGTTAAAAATAATAAAAAATATGTGTCATATGTGCACTAAATATAGACTAATTAAATGTCATCAATATAATATGAAATCCGAGATGGATTTATTGAATTGAACTTAAATTAATAATTTAAGATAATTACAACAAATTATTAATTTGAATCAAAATTAATTGGATGCATTTAAATTTAAGAGTTGAATTGAATCATCATTTAAGCGGCATTTGATCAGTACAAGTATGGTGTTCATATTACATGTCTTTGGTCATTATTTTTTAACTAAATACTAGGAGATTGTTTTAAAGTTTCTGAAATTACATAAGAAGTTTATTTCTTTTACCCTAAAAATTATGTTACCCTAAAACCTTTTTGACCATTTCAAATCTGAAGTAGCTTATACGTCTTTTAAAATTCGCTCTGAAATTAGATGGTTTTATTTAAAACCATGAAGAAAACGGAGATATCAAGATCCAAAAGAATTGATTATTACCATAACATAGTGTGTGACATGAGATAGCAATCTTTATTAAAAAAATAAAATATGAGAAAAAGATAGGGTACTTTTGATCTTGACATCAGCAATAGCTAAATATTTTATATTGTTAAGACAAATGCTTATGCTTTAAAAATTGGATTAAAAGTTAAATCGATAAAATTTAAATTTTAAAATTTAAAAGATTAAATCGGTATTAGATCACTATTAAATCTAGCAAAGATTAAATAAAATTAAAGAATTTAAAATATGATTAAAAGAGATTTGTCAAGAATAAAGGCATTTGCGGAGAAGGGAAAGGAAGTAAACGAGTGGTTATCATTTCATTGGTAAAAGGGATATCTGTCAATTACATAAACAGTGTCTATATATACAACTTATTTCACTGCTGTAAAATGGCTGTAAAACTAACTTTTAACATAACAAACTTGGTAAATAAAAGATCGATTCTGCTAACTAACTTGAGATTTGATTCTCAACAAGATTGTTTTTACTTATCGAAGAATTTGAAGTTTAATTGCAAAAGAGATTGTTAAATAAAAATTAATTGATTTATCTTAGTTTATAAGAACTTATTAATTTACAATAATTAACTGACTAGTTAACAAATTGATCGATTTTTAACAACAAACGTTATTAAAGTAAATCAAACTGAAAAGTTAAAAAAATCGAAAAGTTTGATAATTCAAGATTTTTACTGTTAAACCGATCGAATCGATTGAGATTTTTTGTAACACACCACTACCATAGAGCATATACCCAAACATCTAGAGGACATTCAAGAATATACCCTATGAGAATGGCATGTTAGAGCGATTATATTCACTATTATGGCATCATACAGAACATAAGTGATCATAAGTTCAACATTTCTCATTTCATTTAACAAACATCATTTACATTATCATTACATCTTATAATCCATATATTTACGTTAAAAACACATTTAACATGAAATGAGATGCTAACAGAAATAATATATCTAAACTCCTCAAACATCAGTTGACCAGACTTTTGAACCATTCTTGACTCCAAAATTGACAATACTAGACTGCTACTAGATTGCCTTAGAAGTTAGGTCTCCTCGGTACCTGAAAAACAATGTTGTAATTTTGATGAGTTTCGCAAGCTCAATAAGTGAACCATTATCGATGTGCTCACTCGAGTCAAAACACATTACAAGTATACATCCAAATTCATAAGTATATCACATTAGCTTGAATCAATTCCCATAAAGTTTTGTATACCAAATTATACTATACATCATATCTCAATAAGAACATGATAATACAAACATGTCATATAATCTTTTCAGAACAATCCAGTCTCTTTCCTCAATCATTCATGTAATCAACATGTATATAAGTATTGCAGATCACTATATCAACACAATTCAATAACTTTTTTTTCATAATCATTCACATGATACATATACATATATGTAATCTTGTACAAAGTTTTTAACTAATATAATTTCCATTAGCTCTTGTATCTATTAGTAGGTTTATTGGAATAAAATTTACTCTATTAAAATATTCTCCTTTTATCTGATAATTTCAGAAATTATAAGATGACTTAAGTAATTTGATTCCGCCCTACGTTCAACTCGAGTTTTAGGTAGAATAGTGATATCAGAGCTTAGGTCTAAGCTCCATGTCGTGAGTTCGACTCCTCCTACCCGCAGAAATGCGCAGGAGTGCTCAATGGTTCTTTGAACGTTCACTAACCAGCGGATGCATGGTGAACTTAAGTAATTTGATTCCACCATACCTTCAACTCGAGTTTTGGGTAGAACAGTTCTTATTAGTATTGAGATATGTTTTATATTACTTCGTATTTATATAGTTGCATGTATAATATCAAGAAATGAATAAAGATTTTAAAATATTGCAGGAAGAAGATAATTCTTTAAAAATAGATAAAGAGTTCATTGAAATACAAAAAACCATAATATATTATGGGAAAAGAATTTTACAATATTGTGAACAGATGACTCTAGATTTAGAATCATTGATAAATTATAAAACAAGTATTAAATTAGATAAAGAAAAACATATAAGTATCCTAGAACAAGGAGATACTGAAAGCATTAAAAATCCTTTTAGAATACATTTAGAAAAATTAAGGGATGTCAACAAGTAGTACTTCTGATGAACTGGATATTTCACCTGAAATAGATAACTAACACAAATTGGAAATATAAATCTTCAAGATAATTTTATTAATATTAAACTACCAAAAATAAAAGCCGAAAATCCAAACATTACAGATATACCAAGTTCAAGCAAGGATCCTTATATACGACAAAAATATGGACAGAGTTTTATAGACCAGTAACAGGATCTGTAGGATTAAAGCATACTGGAATAAATTCAGATAAATACACACCATATGAAAAGATGAAAGCTGATACAATAAATCCATTTGGAATATATTTAGACTTAGATTGTATTGCTAATATTGAAGAAGCTATAGATAAATGGGAAACTGCTTTAAGAATAGCTGTTGTAGTCAATAAAATGGATTTTGAAACTACTGAAGGATTTATGAAAAATAAACATTATTAAATAGTGCACAAAGATTTTGGCAAAATCTTAATGAAGATACTAAACAATCAATTTATGCTGATCCA
>JANZLX010000211.1:27968174-27987365 GCA_025531955.1 Erythroxylum orinocense
TTTAATGGAGAATTACATACAATAGATGAGGCTATAGAAACCTTAATAAGATTTGGACAAGATATAATACCAATTCGGTTATTAATAGAAAATGAAGGATTCAATGATACATTAGAAATAATGTTAGGAACAACTTTTCTTGAAACCGTTAAACCCTATTAGATTACTTCCTATGGAATAAAGATAACTTATAATGGAAAATTAATATATATACCCAAATGACAAGTCCTAATAGTATATGTATTCCTATAGGAATAACCTATAAGGAATATAGAGCATAATATTTTGTTGCTTTTATTGATAGTGGTTCAGGAGCATGTTTATGTAAAAAAGATTGCTTTTCAATAAAATACCATAAAGATTTACCCATAATAAAAGGAAGAGATATATCTAATAATGTCATAGAAATAACTAGGGGAATTGAACAACCGATAATTTTATTAGAATCATTTTTAATAAAATGTCCACCATTCTATTTTCATAATACCCGTACTGATATATTATTAGGAAATAATTTCTTACAATTATTTCATAAAATCACTTTTGATACAGTGGCTAATCAGATATTGTTTAAAACACCATGTCATCATTTGATAACAGTTAAAAGACTTAAAAAAGCTTATGCTAAATTGTTCCCTAACACTTTTATCCCTCGCGCAGCCCAGCGTGGTGGTATAAGGTACACAACCAAACCGATTTTTCTAAAAACTAAACCTTTGTTACAATATTAGATAGAGTTAAGGCAACTTAACACAAAATAGATAACAACCAAATTAGAGCAATGTTATACAGAAAACCCTTTAAAATTTTAGGATAAAAACCAACTATATGCTAGGCTAGAAATGATAGATAAAAATAAAATAAAAAGAGTAAAATCTATGAGATACAATGAAGAAGACCAGAAAGAATTTGGAATATAGATAAAAGAATTATTAGATTTAGGATTTATTAGACCAAGTCAGTCACCTCATAGCTCACCTGCATTCATGGTATGAAAACATGCAGAACAGGTTAGAAGTAAGGCCAAAATGGTAATAAATTATAAAAAGCTAAATGATAATACCGTATTTGATGGATATTTTCTTCCACATAAAGAGAGTTTGATTAATAAAACTAGAAATAAAAAGATCTTCTCAAAATTTGACTGTAAAAGTGAATTTTGGCAAATAAAAATGCATCTAAATAGTATAAAATATATCGCATTTTCTACCCCACAAGGACATTATGAATGGTTAGTAATGCCTTTTGGACTAAAAAATGCACCTCAAATATTTCAGAGAAAAATGGATAATATCTTTAAAGATTATTATTATATATTTGTATATGTTGATGATATTTTGATAGCTTTTAAGGATATTCAAATCCATTTAAAGCACTTAGACAATTTTATTGATATATGTGTTACACATGGATTAGGATTATCTAAAAGGAAATCAAAAATATTACAAAACAAAGTAGAGTTTTTAGGTATGCAAGTAAATGGACAGGGAATAGAACTCCAAAATCATATATTATAAAAGATTTCTAAATTTCTTGATAAATTAATTGATAAAAAGCAATAACAAAGTTTTTAGGAATTCTAACATATGCTTTAGATTTTATTCACAATTTAGCTCAGTTAAGAAAATTTTTTCAAGATTTACTTAGGAAAGATAAGATATTTAGTTTTACATCAGCACTTGAAATTCAAGTAAAATATATCAAAGGATTATGTAATAATTTACCAAAACTATATTTACTAAATAAAGAAGATAATTTAATATTAGAAACTGATGCTTCTGAAAATTATTGGAGTGAAATTTTAAAGAAAATAGATTATCATAATAATGAAAAAATAAGAGAAAGTTTATGTAGATATTGTTCATGAACTTTTACAGATATTGAAAGTAGATATCATATAAATGAAAAAGAATTATTAGTTGTAGTAAAAAGTTGTAAAAAATTTATTACTTTTTACTGCCAAAGAGATTTCTACTAAGAACTGATAATACACAGGTAAAAGCATTCATTCATAATAACTTGCCAAGTAGACCTGAGTATAAAAGACTAATTAGATGGCAAACATTACTTTCTGATTATATATTTGATATTGAAATTGTTAAATCTGACAAAAATATTCTAGCAGATTTTCTTACCAGAGATGAAAGACCATCGATTACAAATACTTGAGGAAATCCAGAAGATGGATACAAAAATAAAATATATTAAAGATAATGTCTCAGACTTTCTCGATGTTGCTAATCTCCTAGGACTGACAAAAGAAGTTTCTAGCTTGATAAAGCGAGGTAGTAATCTCATCCAGATGAATATAGAAAATTATGAAAATTCGAGCCTAAAGTTAGTAGAATATATTGCCCATTCCACTCATCCAAAGACAAATCAGTTTACACATCCAAAGACAGAAGCCATAAAACATCTCTCACTGGGAAAGATGAATATCGATTTACAACCCCAGAAAATTCCTACCAGTTCTTCATCAGATCCTCTTACCACCTCACAAATAATAAAAGAGATATCAATGGTTCGCCAGAAGTGGAAGAACAACAAAAGATGATGAAAGATTTATTCCACCTTGCAAATAGTAAAAACAAAACCCCTCATGTTGCACTCAGAAAACACAGCAAGATATCAAAGTTTCCATATAAAAAAATTCACGTTCATCTAACTTATTCCAGCTCACTTCATCATCAACATCTTATATAATCTTTCCTAATTCAATCATAATAATTACATGCCTTAAAGATCAGATTTCTACTTACTTGTTAAGCTTAAATTCTACCTTAAAATCTTAAGCTAATCTAGCCCTCCAAGCTTGCAAGATTATTACAAAGTAAAGGTGAAAACAAGTTGATTTTTGGCTAGGACAAAGAACAACAAAATTCTAGTTCTTTGGTTATCTTGTGATGGTTAAAAATATGAAGTTGATGTGGTCATTTAGCAAGGTTGAAACCAAATTACAGAGATATGTGTTAGCAACAACTTTCAATGGAGAAAGGAAAAGAAGATGGTGGATTTTTCCAGTAGCAACTTAGCTTAATTCAACTACTGCAAGGTGTCTCCAAACTGCCTTAGCTTGTGTCATTTGGCACGTAAGCCATTTATCTCCTCCTTAAGCTGCCACATGTCTCCTAATTGCTAGTTCATTTGTCATTCACTCTTGCTACCATTTGTCAACTAATTACCTATGCTAAATGTCACCTAGTTATTTGTCCAATTGTCACTAAATCATGTTACCATTTGTCAATTATTTCATAGGCTTAGTCATCCAAATTTTTCACGTGTCAATTTGTCTTGCCACTTGGTATTTTCCAAGTCCAAATATACATATTAATTCATCACTTTTCTAATGGTAACAATTAATTCCAAATTTACTACCTGTAACCAATCAAACCAAAATTCAAGATGTTAACAATACACAATTTACTTCATGATCATTTTAAACCTTTCATATCTTGAAATATGTCAATTGAGTGCATATACTATCTTTGTAACGTGTACAAAATCATAATTCATATGTGTGTGCTAATGATGTGCATGTGAATGAAATGCATTTCATAAATGCTAAAATGATTTGACTCATACACAATAATTTAAGGTTCTAACCTTTAGTACGGAAAATAGGCTATTACATTTTTAATCTTTGGTTAAAACAAAAAATGCAAAGTTTTAAAAATCAGACTGGATATCGAACCGGCCAAAGGAAAGGTTCAAGGTCAAAAGATTCAACTAGGGATGGCAATGAATAACGTTCGGTTCGAATATTACTCTACCCATATACATATCTATTTTTTTGACTCAACCCATATCCATATTCATATCCATCGGTTTTTACGATTTACTACCCATATCTAAATCCATTAATTACTTTAATAATAATAAATCAAGATTTTAATTTGTATGTCTTAAAAAACTATAAAATTGGAATAATGAAAATCATAATGTCTAGTGTAAAGACAACATATATTTTTCACAATCAAGAATTGGAACAAAGACTGAAATATCCAAAGCTTCAAATTGTCTTTGCGTGAACTCCACAACATTAAAAACTTCATCTCCATATCATTTGCGATATTATCATCCTATAAGAAAATAAAACATGATGAAACAAGTGAGGACTAAGGAGTAAAGTGGAGATTGTAAAGTTGTTTCTTCTAAGAAAATATTAATATTTTATTATATTTAACCATAAATATTCAAGAAAAAATAAAAAATAGAGTTAATAAAAAACGAGTAGGGTATGGGTATCCACCAGTTCGGGTTATCACTAGACCCATATTCAAATTCATATCCACATCTATTTTTCAGCATCCATTTAAAATCTATTTTTCAGCCTCCATATTTATTTTTTTTGGGTCGGATAGTGCAGATATTAATTGGGTTGAAAACCCACTGCCATCCCTAGATTCAATCGACATTAAACTGTTATAAAATTATTATATAATAAATAAAAAATAAATTTTATAAAAATAACATATTTTATTGAAATAATAAATACATCAATATCTATTATTATATGAAGAACCAATAATCCTCATTATTGTTATTGTTATTGTAAGAGAATATTTAAGCTAAATGACTAAGAAGGAAGTAGTAACGATTTGGTCAATTAAGTTTTTTTAAAAGTATATATTTTAATTTAATTCTATAATATTATTTATTTATTTATTTTTATTGTTATTTGAATTAACCATGCTTTATTATTTTAAAAAAGAAAAATGAAATATATGCAAATGCTATAGTTTGTAGAAATTCAAAGCTAAAAAAAAGATAACTTATGAATTTCTTATGTTATTGAAATTAGTTTGGAATAAGATAGTTCATCTTAAAACTAATATCTTATAAATTAAATTTGGTCCTAAGTTTGCCAAATTTAGTGGCATCTTATAATTTTAATATCTTATAAATTAAGTGGAATGAAAATATTAATGTTCATAAGCTTTAACTTGTTACTAGAAAGGATTAAGAATTTAATATTATACTTTTTCATAATATTAAAATGAAATATTATATATAAAAAAATGGTTTCAAGACAGTAGTTCATAAAAATAAAGATTATAAAAATACACGAAACCTTGTTGTCGTCATCCTCCTTCTCTGTCCTTAAAGCTATATTTAGTTGTGAGTTTATAAATGGAATAGAATGTAATATTATTCCATTGTTTCGGAGAGGAGTTTATAATGAAATAAAATAGAAGATGACGGTTTCATATTACATCTCATTCGATCTTAAACAATAAAAATGAAAAATTTTCGATTTGGGGGATTTAGAATATAATGAAAAATGATAAACAATTTTACAATATATTACATTATAAACTCTTCATCCTAACAACATTTCACTATATTATATTATAAATCCTTTCACCCCTCTCATATAATAATTTTCTAACATTACATCTATTTATATTTCATTTAAAGAATATTTCATTTCTTTAAAAACCTTGACCGTCACAATACAAAACGCAGCCATTTCAACTTCATGCAAACCCCAACCCAAACCTGCCCCTCTTTGTCTACGAATCTCTCTTTTTCATGTATGTAAATCAGTAAATGCTTAGTTTCTCTTGCGGAGTTTATCCTCCCCAAATTCCAAGATTTCCATGTTTCATAGTCGTTTCCATACGAAACAAAATAAGAATGGTTCTCAACAATCCACTTGCAAATACCTTTAGATCTCTGTCGTACACCGCTTTACTGTGGCAGTAATCCACTCCATTAATAAGTTGTTGAAAGTATCTCCCGGCTTCAGCCTCACTAAGCCACCCATGATGTACATCCAAAATCAAGGTTAGCAAGGCAATCCCACAAACAGTGGCCGGAGAAAATGATTTCAGAGCAGCACATCCCACCGCCCTTTACGCTGCTGGGTCAAAACATTGACTACTCACAATTTTATCAAACAGTTCGCCACCGGGAATGAATTCCAAGATTATGTAAATCTTAGTATGGCTTGCCAAAACCTGAAGTTGAAGTAAAGACATGAAAAAGGGGTATATTCTTTCATGGTGACATATCTATGCTTGTTTCAACTCAAAGCATAGTGTCAAAGATAAAGCCTGGTAGTGGTGCAACCTATAAACAAAAGTTCATTTTAGCATAAGTTCAGCACTTACTATACAACTGAAAAACTTCCATGCAAAAAAGAAAAGTAAATTAAATTTTTTAAGCTTTAAATTTTTTATTTTATTAGTTTAATTTTCGGTTCATTTTTAATGAACCAAGACTGGACCAAGAGTCCATTTGGACTTTTTTTTAGGCAAAGTCCATTTGGACTTTGAACATACATGAATAGCCTAAACCCATTTACCAAACCTAATTTTAGGTTTGCAGTCCTAGTTTAATCCAAATCTAATTTTCGTAAGCCTAACCCAACTCTGACTTTAATCTTAGATATAAACAAATTGATCTTAACTTCCAATCTGAATCCATTAATTTCGGTCCAAACTTTTTTATCATTCTTATACTCATTAGTCTTCCAATCTTTAACTAGTATACGTCACTATATCAGTTTCTTGGCTTTCAAGACCTCGCCTTGAACATTAACACTACCATTTCTAGGATTAACAAGAACGTACAGCTTTGCAGCACCTCAGCATCTAGACATTGCCGGTGTGGACTTCACATGCTTCTAGCCCTTAAAACGTTGCTCAGTATAGGTGGCGACCTAATGTCCAAGAAAGGGAAAGGGAAAGGGAAGATTCCAAAATCTAGAGCATCAAGTGCAATTATAATTAAAAGGAACGGAGAAGGTATTAAAGCAAAGAGCTCTTGGATGCTTTCTTCCATTTGAAATTGGTACTGTTGAACAAACATGACAAGTAGCATCAGAAGAACGAGAACCAAAATCAAAACCAAAAGCATTTTGAGGTTTTTTGTAATCATTTTATTGTAGAATTCATTTCCCCACACTCTACAGCGAAGGAGATGAAACAAACTGTCTGGGCAAGCTCAAGAGATCTCTCCCTTCAAACGGGGAAGTCCAGTCATGGGAGCCAGAAGCAGAGGTTTCAGCATTTGTCACTCCACCATCCGGCAATCCTATCATGGATGTACCATTACCACTGGGAGTTGATCTTAACGCTAGCTTAATCCCTAAGCTAGAAGGATTTGAATCATATACTTGGCTGTCATTCTTTAAAGAACCCGGACCAACCCACAATCCACTGGGTCTTGATGAAGTTAGGCCACGATCCATGCTCCAATCTATGCTGGCATAGTCTAGACCTGCCATTGAGCCTGCAGTGCTCCAATCAACAGGAGAAGATGCCCCAGATGAACCAGCTGAACCCAAACCAGAGAAGAGTCCAAGAGAGGAAGCAGCAGCAGCAGCAGCCGGAGTATTTGATGTCATTCTACTCCGTAAACCATTTCCTTTGCTAGTTCCAGGAGAAACTCCTGAACTGTTGCTGGGAGCTAGTTGTTGTTGATACTGAAGTTGGTGGAGCATCTGATTTGAATTTACATTGCCAAGGTTGAGACTGGTCGCGGATGGAATGTTAGGCATCAAGCCATTGGACATAATGATATCGACACCGTTTGTGGGATACCAACTGCTTGTTCCAGGTGATGAGCTTATGCTTGTGGCTGGAACAGGTTTGGTGTTTACTGATTGAGGTCGCTGCATCATCACAACTGGCTCCCTAACTACACCTGGCCGAAGGTTCTTATATTCAATTCCAGCAGCCAAATAGTGAGTTTCTGTCTTGGATGGCAGATGTGTCGCTTTTAGAGATGAGGTCAAAGAATAAGAAACCGAAGGATTTGACCCTGCACTAGCCCACCTTTTCTCCACTGGCACAGCAGATTGTTGGGGTTTTGCCCACTCCAGCTTTTGTTGCACTTTCTTCAATGGTTGCAAACTTTTACTCCCCAACTCTAAGGATCCAATAGGGACAGTTGTTTTTGCATAGTTAAAATCCTTGTTATCTCTTCTTTGATTTATCATCAATGGCGGATTGGATCTAGGTTGTGGACTTACCACATTCTGGCGCATGATTACCGAAGGTTTACAATTATTAGCTGTTGGAGGATCACCGGTTTCTTCAGGCTTTGGTGGAACAGGTGGTTCAAGCTTTAGTGCTCTTAACATATCTGCAGCCTTGTCAAGATCACCCTCAGAGGACACTACTGCTCTTTCAATCTCCTGCTTGGAGCACTTGAATCTGATCTCCATGTCAGCAATCCGAGCAATTTCATTTGATATATCAATTTTCAAATTACCACCACCAAGGTTTTGATCCCTATATTTCTCAGCATCTTCATTTCCATCAAACAACCAGGTAACAGATTCTTCTACTTTGCCATCATTCAATATAAGAGCCATTGTAGCCCGTTCATGAGAAAATCCCATTGCAACCAACTGCTGAGCAAGTGTTTCAAGCTTTCTTGACATAAGATAGCCACTGCATCGTTCGTGCAATTCCTGAGCTCGCCTCTCCTTTTGGCGCTGGTGCTTTTTTTCATTCTTTTGACGAATTTTTTCCCGCTTGTCATTGTCAGCTCCTGGTATTATATCCTGTCGAGCTGGAGGATTAGACATTTTATCTTTGTGATCTTCTGATTCTCCAGACCAGCTACCATTGTTTGAGACAGAATCACACTCCACTCCAGGTAAACCACCACCATGATCATCTGTCTCATCTACGGTCCGGAAACGGCCATTAATTGGTAATGGTGAAGCAGAAGATGTTGGAATTCTTTCAAAAGTAAGAAAGGTTCCAGAAAGAGGATTATATGCACTAGCTGGTGTCCCGCTAGCTGCACTTGCAGGTCCTGCAGGCTTTGATGGTGCCTTCGGGGCCTCCAAAATCTTTTTGTCCTTGGACGTAGCTTTTGATGCTGGAGACATCTTGTTCATGGACAACCTACCAGGAAATTTTTCATTTTTTAAATTATATATATCATGATTTACAACAGCACAGTAAAATCACAAATATATAATAAGTGTCAAGACACAGTAAACCTCTTCTACAGTCTCATCACTTATTCACAATTTCAAACAACTTTCAAGTATTGAGAAAGCAGTAATTCAGTATTTAGAACTTCAAAATCTTGACATGCTGCAAATTGTCAAGAAAAAAAAACCTACGATAAGACAATGGAAGCAGAAATACCCAAATCTTCTACTGGAAGAAAAAAAATTTAAAGTTCAATACTCTCCAGATAAATCTGAAAGATTTAGTGACAAGCACAAGTTCAGTCCACAACCTTCTCCGTCCTAGATAGGGTACAGAGCCCAAAATCACATAAAAACTTCTTTTCCCTGTTAAAATGTCAACTGTAATATTCCTAAACCAATGCAATAAACCTTCTTCTCGATTGCATATGGATCCAATGAAGGAAAAGGAAATTGGGATACCAATATCTCTACCCTTTGTTTTTCACTAAAAATCAGCAAGAATAAAACTAGTTTCCACAGCAATATTTTGAGCCAAACAACAAAATGTAAGCCAAGGGTAATAGATATTTATGTATATTACAAAATTTGAACTCTACTCATCAAATAATTACTGATTAATAAAGTCTGAATGTGAATCATGAAAACCAGCCCATGAAATGGAACTGTTTTTATGTTAACCACTTCATCTACAATTTCATTTCAAACCAATAGAGCTGGATTTGTTACAAGAATTATAGGCATAGTTGCAGTTTTGTCGTAGCAAGAAAGATGCAAATCTAGTTCCACTAATTATAAACCAGAGCTAAAAGAACTTGAAACGCTTATACAATACATCTCTTTATCAGGTCTAAAAGTCTCAGAAAAAATAAATCACAACTTTTTAGCTCATGGTACATCGGATTTTACATCTTCCAAGCCTATAACAGCAACTCAATTTCAAACCAAAGATTAAAGGAAGCCGCAGCAACATAAATATTAATAGTAAAGTGAGTACTTAGCAAAGTTAGATTCCAAGGCTTTTACCATGCCTATACTTATGCGTTCTCTTGCGATAATAAGATTGAACCATTTACAAACATGACATATAGCCAATGGGCGATCCCTTAACTGTTAGCTTCAGAATTCCAAGCTGCTTTACTAACTTTTTGGGCCTAGTGCTCAAATTTCCCAGGCTTTTTATATAAGTAGCGTCTGAATTCTGAAACCCAAGAGATTTCATTCAACAGGAACTCTCTCAGCCTTCAAGCTTTTGATCATATTGATCCATAACATCATCTCCCTTACCTGATCAAACCTAATTAAACATTACAACTGTTACACCTCACTCCTACCACTTGATTCTTCGAAGTTCCCGAGTATTGACTCTCATTTCCAACACAAAAGGAATCCCAAAGGGACCCGGCACCCATGAACGATATTCTTCGAAAATTTAACCAATTCCTAAGCACGAACACGCTTAAACAAACACGAATTTAACGATCTTCAAAACTTTGTCTTTTATAATTGGGACACATTTGTTGCGTCTCCATTCGCCCACTGAGCCCGTACTAATCGAACCAAGTGAAAATCCGGTAAAAGAAACGGATTAGATCGGAGATTTCGACAGAAAATTATCCCAACATTATCAAATTCCCAAATCTTCAAATTTCGAAGAGACAGAAACCCATCGGCCAATAAACCAACGAGAAATCGAGGAAGAAAAAGAAACAGAAACAGAAAAGACACACCTGTATCAATTCAGAGATCAACGAATAAACCGTCGCCGGACGATCGAGATTTCGCTGCAGATTGAAGAGGGAGAGATGGAGAGCGGGTCGACGAGCAATCGGTACTTGGAGTCCACAGAATTAGGGTTTTGAGATAAAAAATAAAGAAATTATGTAAAAGGAAAATGAAAGGCGTAATATTAATATGGGATTTGACAAGTCCATAAAACTAACTTCGGTATTATTACGGATTAACTGGAAAGAGGTCTTCTGATCTGAGCGTTTTTTTTTTTTTTTAAAATCTGAGCCTATAACTATGTTTTACATGATTTATCCACATATTTTTCGAGGGTGGAGCATCCTGATTTTGTTTGCTTGTTTCAACCTTATGTCAATTAATCTAATCTATATATTTGTGTAGATTTCATATAAATGTTTGAATAAGATTTATGACATGCTTGATAGACAGTAAATTATATTAATTATTAGTTGATTTTATCAGTAGTTAGCTGATAGTTGATTTGATTAGCGATTAACATCAATCGTTTATTAAGAATATTTAGTAAAATTAGATATTTAGTATTATCTGTTGATGTATAAAATGAATTATGAAAGCATGATTTTAAAAAAATATAAGGGCGTGGAAATTATATTTTGTACTATTTCGTTTAATATTCTTATAAGAATTTATATTTAGATATTTAATTTTAGTAAATTTAAGTTTATAACTTTAATAAAAAATATAATAATAATAATAATAATAACTATCATCATGATCATCATCTAAATTCTCTATTAATATGAAAGGTACAACGAGATACATCATATTAGTATTTTTCATATAATATGTGTAAATTTTATTATTTAATAAATTAAAAATATCCATAATTATAAGATAGATATGATATATAATAGTTATATAATAAAAATATTAATTTGATGTGACTAATTTTTGATATTTTTAAATGTAAACTAATATTATAGAGTTAAATAAATATTTAAAAGTTTAATTAACCTCTTTATTATGTTCTTCTAAACTTCACGACATAATTGCACGATTAAAATAACTAATTTTAAAATACACAAAGCAAAAGTAGAGAGTTAAGTAGAGAGCAATACTGTTATTAGACAAACAGTTAACTCTAAAAGTCCTTTTTATTGAGCTTTTAAAAATAAACTTATTGAGGTTAAATAAGTTAACCAATAAGTTATTCACTAAACATACTAATAACTTTTTAAAATAGTTAAAAAGCTAATTTTTAGTTAATAAGCTAAAAAACAATTGATAAGTCGTTTGCAAAATAATAGAACGGGACTGATAAGCCATTTGCGAAATAATAGGACAGGGTAGGAATTTGTTAACCAAAACAGAAAATATGATTTCTTTTTTCCTAGTCTCATATTTATATAGATGGAATTCTCTTAAATAGGATTAACACATAATTAATTAGGATCTGTGGGTACCACTACCCTAATTTGTCTGGGTCATTTGGGAACTCGGCTTTCGAAAGGTGAAATTAGAGTTGGACTCTTAAGTCGTGGCTAGTCTTTTGTCCAACTCCGCCAAGCACACTTTTTCCATAGATCCTCTCATTGTCAGCATCAACGAGCTCCTTAATCGAAATTGGGTCGTCCAACCCCACCATATATACCAGGAGGGTAATAGGTATGCCGACTAACTTGCCAATTTAGCTGTATGTTGTGATTTAAGGATTGCCACTCTTGTAAACTCCCCCTCCGAGTATCTCTCGATCCTCCTCGAGGACGTTGCTAGGATTAGCTTTCTTAGACTAGTTACTTTTTTTTTTTAATAAAATCAACATTAGCGCAAAAACCAGACAAAGGCAGGGAAGGCAAAGAAAACCAACCCAAGCCAACAGGCTTATCCGTACACCCGAAACCTAATAGCCTTTCCCCCTTAACAAAAACAGAAGCCGAATAATCTGAATTTAAAATGGAGACTAAACAAGAAGAACGATCAGTCTAGTGATGTAGGTTTACATGTAATAAGGTTATCCTGGCTAAAGCACGAGCCGCCTTATTGGTAATCCTACGCGTCCATTGAAAGGACAAGTGAAGGAAATATCGCTTGACTGATAAATAATCAAGGGTCAAAATTCTAATCTCAGACCGATTTTGCGAAGGAGCTAATATTGATTGGACAGTTGCCAAACAATCCGACTCCACGATGACCTTGGCAAGCTGTTGGTCTTTTAGCCAAGAAAGAACTTCCCTTATAGACATAATTTCGGCAAGAAACTGGGTCAAACAAGGCAGGAAAAAAACCTGAAATAGCAGTCACAAACTTACCTCATGCGTCCCTAAGAACCACAACAAAGTTTTTCGTCTGAACATCCTTTGGAAAAACAACGAATTCTCTGTCTTCTTTCTCTCAAATAGAGAGCCTTTGCAACCCTGAATCTATGAAGCTAAAATGAAAATCTAAGAGAGACCAACGTAAAAATAATACCTAGACCTCACCTTACACATGAATGGCAAGACCAACACTTGCACTCGTAAATAAAGAGAGAGAGAGAGGGGCAAGACCTAAAAGAGAGATTTAGACTAGTTACTTAATTTGTACTGTTTTCTGATTAATAAAAAAGTAGCTCTAAATTTGATTAGCAAAATAAAATTGGAATTTGAGTATTTTTGTGAAAAATAGGCTTGGCAAAGTTTATGGCTCAACTCAACTTAATTCGAAATTAATTTAATTAGTTTAATTTGTGTTGACTGAATTTTATATCAAAATTTAATATTTTTTTCTTTAAAACATAATTTCAAAATTTTAATTAAAATGACATTATTTTTAATTTTGAAATATACATAACGAGTAGAGCCCAAAATTTTAAAATTAAACTTAAATCCTGCCCATTTCATCACAAAAAAAGGTTTTTAAAAATTTAAATTTACCAATAATCTTTTAATAATTTTTTATAAATATAAAATATAAAATTTAAATTAAGCATTAATAATAATGAGTTAAATTAATTTTATCAAAAAATTTTGAAATAAATTCGAATTTAATTTAAAGTTCCACGACTTCAAATTTTCTTCAGAAACAATAGTTGACTTCAAGTTTAAGCTTTTTTTGAATTTTTGAATTTCATATTAAATTCAACTTAAGCCTCTTAAATTCAAATTTTAACATTTTAAAATTTAAATATTTGTTAATTTAAACTTTATATATTTAATTGGAATTTTTTATTTGGGTTGACCCAATTATAGGAAAAGAATATTACAATTGGAGCGCCTCTGTGTCGTCTACTTCGACAAAGCGAAGAAGATGGAGTACAGAGAGAAGTTGGTGCTAGCTCCCATGGTTAGAGTTGTGAGTCTCTTTCTTTAACCCTCCTTTTTCCTTTTTTTTTAATCTCCAATTCAAACCCTAATCGTTCCTTGCTCTTGTTTTAATTGGTTTTCTATAGGGGACGCTACCGTTTAGATTGTTAGCTGCTGAATATGGCGCAGATATTACGTATGGAGAGGAAATCATTGATCATAAACTGGTCAAATGCGAACGCAAAGTAAATGGTACTCTTTGAACTTGATTGTCGATATTCAAGTACCAAAAATGTTGTTATTCGTTTGTTCAGGCGATGAATGTGACTAAATTTCAGCAAAATCGGTTGTTTCCTATCTTTCCGGTGGATGTTTTTGGGTTGTCGTTCTTTGGTGTGAATTAGGGCTCTGAAAAGAGAGTTAGTACCTTTAAGGAATGGAAAGAAACTTTGGAATTTACTGTAACTTGTATGCTGTATGAGAGAAATTTGAAGTTGAATGTGAACACAAAGTAAACGATACTCTTTGAACTTGATTGTCGATATTCAAGTACCACAATGTTGTTATTCGTTTGTTCAGATTATGAATGTGACTAAGTGTCCGCAAAATCAGCTGTTTCCTATCTTTCCCGTGGATGTTTTTGGGTTGTCGTTCTTTAGCGTGAATTAGGCCTCTGAAAAGAGAGTTAGTACTTTTATGGAATGGAAAGAAACTTTGGATTTTAGTGTAACTTGTACGGTGTATGAGAGAAATTTGGAGTTGATTCAAAGTAATTTGCGGTACTATGAGAAGTAGGTTCTTTCTTGGGATCTTGCTTTGTCATCTAGAAGAAGGACAGGAAGTGTAAAAGCTTCGATATATATTCAGAAGTTATTATTTACATATGCTGAAGTCCTTATATAGAGCTAGGGTACATAGTTACTCCTTATTTGGAAATATCCCTAATATAGCTAGATATTACAGCTAAGGATAATCTCTAAGGATAATCCCTTACTTAAGGGGACTGCCTACTATTACGGGATTCTCTATACTCCCCCTTAAGTTGGTGCAAAGATGTCTATCATGCCCAACTTGCTAATTTGCTCTTCAAATGGTTGTTTGAACAGCTCCTTTGTGAAGACATCTGCTCTGTGTTCTTTAGTAGGAACCAATGGGATACATATGTTTCCATCTTCCATTCTTTCCGTGATAAAGTGCTTATCAAACTCTATATGCTTTGTCCTTTCATGAAGTACTGGATTGTGTTCAATATTAATGGTTGCCTTATTGTCACAATACAACTTCATGGGAGGCTTAACTTCCAAATATAACTCAGACATAACTCTTCGGAGCGATGAGACTTCACACACTCCTTGAGCCATAGCCCTGTACTCAGCTTCTGCACTACTCCTAGCTACTACATTTTGCTTTTTACTCCTCCATGTTACCATATTCCCCCATAGATAGGTGCAGTATCCTGATGTTGACCTTCTGTCAGTAATTAAGCCAGCATAGTCTACATCCGTGTAGACTTTATGCTTCTTTCTTCCTTCTTCTCGAAGAACAATCCCTTACCAGGACATCCCTTTAGATATTTCAAAATTTTGATAACAGCCTCCAAGTGTTCTTCATATGGTGAGTGCATAAATTGGCTTACTAAGCTCACTGCAAATGCTATATCTGGCCTGGTATGAGATAAGTAAATTAGTTTCCCAACAAGTCTCTGGCAGCTTTCCTTGTTTACTGGAACACCATTTTTGGGCTGTCCAAGTTTCTTTCCTGGTTCCACTGGTGTATCACAAGGTTTACAGCCACTTAAACCTGTCTCTTTTAATAAATCCAAAGTGTACTTTCTTTGAGTCACCACAATTCTCTTCTTGGATCGAGCTACTTCCATGCCAAGAAAATATCTAAGCTGCCCCAAGTTTTTTACTTCAAATTCCTTCCCGAGCTGAGCTTGTAATTTCTCTATCGCCACATGATCACTCCCAGTAATTATGATGTCATCCACATACACTATTAGGATAACAATTTTATCTTCCCTACTCCTTTTAGTAAACAGGGTATGATCTAATTGGCCTTGGGAATACCCCTAACTTGTTAAAAATTTGGTGAATCTATCAAACCAGGCTCTTGGGGACAGTTTTGGTCCATACAGGGTCCTTCTAAGTTTGCACACCTTGTCTCTAAAGCTTTTCTCGAACCTAGGAGGTGGCTCCATGTACACTTCCTCTTCCAAATCACCATTCAAGAAAGCATTTTTTACATCTAGGTGGATTAGAGGCCAGTTTAAGCACGCAGCCACTGATAATAGGGCCCTGACAGTGTTCAACTTTTCCACTGGAGAGAATGTCTCAGTATAGTCCACCCCAAATATTTGAGTGTAACCTTTTGCCACCAACCGAGCTTTAAATCTTTCTATTGACCCATCTGCATTGTATTTCATGGTAAATATCCACAGGCATCCAACCAATTTTTTTCCTCTCGGTAGATCTATTCTCTTCCACGTGCCATTCTTTTCCAGGGCCTTTAACTCTTCCAAAACCACTTCCTTCCACTTACGAATAGCTAGAGCATCATGTATATTGTTTGCAATTTCTGCACTGGTTAGTGTGGAAATAAAGGCAGAAAAAGCTAGAGGCAATTTTGCATTAGAGACACAGTTAGAAGTAGGGTATCGTGCGCATGATCTTTTCCCTTTTCACATTGTAATAGGAAGGAAAATATCACCAGGGAGATCATTTGAGTTAACTAGTTGGGTACTATTGATTTTAGTCTCGAATTGTGAGATATCAAGACCCAAATTTGGACATGATAATTGGGTTGTATCAAAGATTGCTTCCCTTGCTCCCCTGCTATATACTGCACCGTGAAGTGTTCTCTGCTTTTCACTTCCTGCTTCCTTCTCAACCTTGTCTTCTTCCTGAATTTCTTTTTCCTCCCCTGACTAGTAAGTTTTTCTACTGCTGATCCTTCTAGGTTCAATATCTCAATTTTTTTCCCACTAGACCTCTTATCTTCCTCATTGAAATACTCCCCCCTTAAGATGAATGTGACTATCATAAGGTTTACCTTCAAAAAATGTAACATCCATAGAGATAAAAAATTTTCGGGATGTTGGATCAAAACACTTATATCCCTTTTGGGTTCTAGAGTATCCAAAAAAAATATATTTGATAGCTTTAGGATTTAGTTTGGATTTCTTGGGATCATGGTTATAGACAAACACAGTGCTTCCAAATATTTCAGAGGGACAGGTGGGTTCGGTTTTGTGTCAGGAAAGAAGGAAGAGAAGATTTGTAACGGGGTTTGGAATTTTAAGGTTTTGGAGGGAAGTTTATTGATAAAAAAATTGGCAGTGAGAACTGTTTCTCCCCATAGGTCGAAGGACATGTATTTGAAAGATGATTGCTCTAGCTACCTCTAAAAGATGTCTGTTTTTGTGTTCAGAAATTCCATTTTGCTATGGGGTGTAATTGCAGGAGGATTGGTAGATAAGCCCTTTGCTATCTAGGAAATTTTTTAAGGCCAAGTTCACATACTCCTTCTCGTTGTCACTGCTGAACATTCTAATCTCCTTTTGAAATTGAGTTTTAACCATGTTATAGAAGGACACTAATGTGGCACAAACATCCGATTTATCTCCCAAAAGAAACACCTATGTGACCCTAGAGCAATCATCAATGAAAATGAGGAAACACCGCTTTCTATTAGGTGTTTGAGATCTAGAGGGACCCCATAAATCACTATGCATTAACACAAATAGCTCTGGACATCGGCTGTTTTGAATGGGTTAATGACTTCTATGAAGTTTAGCTAATTCACAACATTCACATTGAAAGCTGGCACTTTTATTAATAGATAAATGAGGTAACACACACTTTAGGTATTGTAAACTAGGATGTCCTAACCTATAATGCCACATCATTATTTCTTCCTCCTTTTTGTTGACAGTAATGTGACAGCTCCCTCCTTCATGTCCCTTGCCTTCTTCTTGCAAGATATATGTCTCCAATAACCTTAGCAACCCAATCATCCTCCCCGATTCCAAATCCTGAAACATACAATAGGTTGACCAAAAATTGGCTTTGCAATTCATATCTTTGGTTAGCTTGCTAATAAAAAACAAGGTTATGTGAAAGATTTGGAATGTGAAGAACATTTTTTAGGGTTAAGGTATCTAAAAGAGGGACTATCCCTTTTCCTGCAACTGAAGCTAGGGAACCATCTGCAATTTGAATTTTCTGGTTCCCTGCACATGGTGAGTAAGAAGAAAAAAAATTGGAGCTACCAGTCATGTGATCGGTGGCTCCAGAGTCAACTATCTAAGAGTAGGAGGGTATAGAACAAACAAAGGCTTTTGGAAGGATTATACCTTATTGGACTATAGAACAAGAGGGTTTTTTGAAATTCTCAGCTGGAAGGAAAGTGTACAGATGATTAGGTTGTTCCTTTGTTAAAGGAAAGGTCCTAGTCGAGCTGGAGGTGTGTTGGTCATGATTGGGCCGATTCCCAACTTGCAAAGCTTTCCTGTCTCCTACTCCTCCTGCTCCACTAGCCCATTTTTTCTTCCAGTTTGCTGGTTTACCATGTATCTTCCAATAGGTATCTCTTGTATGCCGTGGTTTTTTGCAAAAATCACACCAAGTTTGTTGCTTGTTTTTACCTTCCCTCACTGTCACTATTCTTTGAGATCAATGCTAAACCTTCATTCTGGAATTCTATATTGCCATTTTTTCCCAAGATGACACTCCTCCGAGCTTCCTCTCTTTTAACTTTAGAGAATACTTCTCGGATTGAGGGTAATAGCCTTCGTCCCAAAATTCGTCCCCTAACTTCATCCAATTCTTCCTTCAAACTAGCCAGAAAAACAAACACTCTTCCCATGTCAACTTTCTCTCTATATTGGGCTGCATCTTATGGATCTTTCCACTTTGTTTCCTCAAATAGATCCAACTCCTGCCATGCTATAGTCATCTCATTATAATATGCAGTCACATCTTGCTCACCCTGCTTCATCTTCCACATTTTTTAGTTGAGTTCAAACAGCTAAGCATAGTTTTTCAGGTCTGAGTATGTTTCTTTAACTGCTTCCCATACAACTTTGGCTGTTGGGAGAAAAATAAAGGGTCTTCCAACCCTTGGTTCCATGGAATTGATAAGTCAGGTTGTAACGATGGCATTCTCCAAACACCACTGGTCGAAATTAGGGTCTTTTGACCTTGGAGTTTGGATTGCTCCTGTTATGTACCCTATCTTTCCTTTTCCAGTAATGACAAAATGGGCTGATTGGGACCATTCTAGGTAGTTTCTTCCATTCAGCTT
>JANZLX010000211.1:27987465-28000175 GCA_025531955.1 Erythroxylum orinocense
AGACAATTTTGCATTAGAGACAAAGTTGGAAATAGGGTATTGTGTGCATGATCTTTTCCCTTTTCTCATTGCAATAGGAAGAAAAATATCACCAGGGAGATCATTTGAGTTACCTGATTGGGTGCTATTGATTTCAGTTTCGGATTGAGAGATATCAGGACTTAGATTCGGAGATGATAATTGGGTTGTATCAAAGATTACTTCCCTTGCTCCCCTGCTGTATACTTTCTGTTTTTCAGCTTCCTTTTCAACATTTTCTTCTTCCTGATTTTCTGTTTCCTCCCCCTGTCTAGTAATCTTCTCTACTGCTGATCCCTCTAGGTTCAAAATCTCAGTTTTTTTCCCATTAGACCTCTCATCTTCCTTACTGAAATACTCCCCCTGAAGATGAGTGTGGCTATCATACGGTTTACCCTCAAAAAATGTGACATCCATAGAGGTAAAAAACTTTCGAGATATTGGATCAAAACATCTATATCCCTTTTGGGTTCTAGAGTATCCAACAAAAATACACTTGATAGCTTTAGGATCTAGTTTGGATTTCTTGGGATCATGGTTATAAACAAACACAGTGCTGCCAAATATTTTCAGAGGGACAGGTGGGTTCGGTTTTGTGTTAGGGAAGAAAGAAGAGAAGATTTGTAATGGGGTTTGGAATTTTAAGGTTTTGGAGGGAAGTCTATTGATCAAAAAGTTGGCAGTGAGAACTGCTTCTCCCCATAGGTATTTAGGGACATGTGTTTGAAAGCTAATGGCCCTAGCTACCTCTAAAAGAT
Source organism: Erythroxylum orinocense (assembly GCA_025531955.1). Taxonomy (NCBI): domain Eukaryota; kingdom Viridiplantae; phylum Streptophyta; class Magnoliopsida; order Malpighiales; family Erythroxylaceae; genus Erythroxylum; species Erythroxylum orinocense. The sequence continues at coordinate 27,988,242 of JANZLX010000211.1, forward strand.
GTCTGTTTTTTCTTTCAGAAATTCCATTTTGTTGTGGGGTGTAATTGCAGGAGGTTTGGTGGATAATCCCTTTGCTATCTAGGAAATTTTTTACTACCAAGTTCACATACTCCTTCCCATTATCACTTCTTAACATTCTAATCTCCTTTTGAAATTGAGTTTTCACCATGTTATAGAAGGATACTATTGTGGCATAAACTTCCGATTTATCTCCCAAAAGAAACACCCATGTGACCCTAGAGCAATCATCAATAAAAGTGAGAAACCACCGCTTTCCATTAGGTGTTTGAGTTCTAGAGGGACCCCATAAATCACTGTGTATCAACATAAATGGCTCTGGACATTGGCTGTTTTGAATGGGGTAATGACTTCTATGAAGTTTAGCTAACTCACAACATTCACATTGAAAAATAGCACTTTTATTGATAGATAAATGAGGTAGCACACACTTTAGGTATTGTAAACTAGGGTGTCCTAACCTATAATGCCACATCATTATTTCTTCCTCCTCCTTGTTGACAGTAATGTGACAGCTCCCTTCTCCATGTTCCTTGCCTTCTTGCAAAATATATAACTCTCCAATAACCTTAGCAACCCCAATCATCCTCCTCGATTCCAAATCCTGAAACATACAATGAGTTGACCAAAAATTAGCTTTGCAATTCATATCTTTGGTTAGCTTGCTAACAGAAACAAGGTTATATGAAAGATTTGGAATGTGTAGAACATTTTTTAGTGTTAAGGTATTTGAAATAGGGAATGCCCCTTTTCCTGCTACTAAAGCTAGGGAATCATCTACATTTCGAATTTTCTGGTTCCCTGCACATGGTGAGTAAGAGGAAAAAAATTTGGAGCTACCAGTCATGTGATCGGTGGTTCTAGAGTCAACTATCCAAGAGTAGGAGAGTATAGAACAAACAAAGGCTTTTGGAAGGATTATACCTGATTGGACTACAGAACAAGAGGGTTTTTTGGAATTCTCAGCTGGAAGGAATGTGTACAGATGATCAAGCTGTTCCTTTGTGAAAGAAAGGTCCTGGTTGAGCTGGAGGTGTCCTGGTCATGACTGGGCTGGTTCCCAGCTTGCAAAGCTTTCCCGTCTCTTGCTCCAATAGCCCATTTTTTTTCTTCCAGTTTGTTGGTTTACCATGTATCTCTTGTATGCCACGGTTTTTTGTAAAAATCACACCAAGTTTTCTGCTTGCTTTGACCTTTCTCACCCTCACTGTCACTATTCTTTGGGACCAGTGTTGAACCTTCATTATGGAATTCTGTAGTGCCATTTTTTCTCAACATGGCACTCTTCCGAGCTTCCTCTCTTCTGACTTCAGAGAAGACTTCTCAGATTGAGGGTAGTGGCCTTCGTCCCAAAATCCGTCTCTTAACTTCGTTCAATTCTTCATTCAAACTAGCCATAAAAACAAACACTCGTCCCCTGTCAACTTTTTCTCTATATTGGGCTGCATCTTTTGGATCTTTCCACTTTTCCTCAAATACATCTAACTCCTACCATATTATAGTCATCTCATTATAATATGTAGTCACATCTTGCTCACCTTGCTGCATCTTCCACATTTTTTAATTGAATTCAAACAGCTGAGCACAGTTTTTCAGGTCTGAGTATGTTTCTTTGATTGCTTCCCATACATCTTTAGCTGTTGGGAGAAAAATAAAGGGTCTTCCAATCCTTGGTTCCATGGAATTGATAAGCCAGGCTGTAACCATGGCATTCTTCAAGCACCACTAGTTGAAATTGGGGTCTTCTGCCCTTGGAGTTTGGATTGCTCCTGTTATGTACCCTATCTTTCCTTTTCTAGTAATTATGAGATGGGCTGATTGGGACCATTCTAGGTAGTTTCTTCCATTCAGCTTCTGGATTGAAATTTGTAGGGAATTTTCTGGTTGTATGATAACTGAATTAGGTTGATTTCCTGATCCAGAGAAAGGGGTGGAGCTGCTGGTGGTCTCGAGGGATGAAGATCGAGATCCCGTCATTGCAGCCTTGTAATTCATGGAATAGCGTGAGGCTCTGATACCATGTAAAAACTTTGATATATATTCAGAAGTTATTTTTTACATATGCTGCAGTTCTTATATAGAGCTAGGGTACATAGGAAGACTCCTTATTTGGAAATATCCCTAACATAGCTAGATATTACAGCTAAGGATAATCTCTAAGGATAACCCCTTAATTAAGGGGACTGTCTACTATTATGGGATTCTCCACTGGAAGCCAAAGTCTTGCTGAGTTTGTCACATAATTTGCAGTGGCCAATCCCATTGTAGATTGTTAAGAATTCTAACTAATTATTTATTCATATAATATTGTGCCTAGTGTATAACAACCTCCTGGAAACTTGTATGGTGTAAATACATTCTGTTGTAACCAATCACTGTACAAATATAGATGTTGGGTTATTTCGTAAGTTGCTCATCAATTTGCTTCTTCCAATTTATCTTGCTTTTTCATTCTTGGCGTTTCTTAACTTAGATAAAAGCTTATGAGGCTTTGTTAGGTATTCTTTGGGAGTTTCTTTGTCTGCTGGATTGTCCCATATTGTTCGGGATTAATAAGAATTAACAAATCCAATTGGGACTACGCTGCTTCTTTTTGCTTAATTGTATATTCTAGGCTTGATGCATTGTAAAACTCTAGATTATAGCATGAACTGCCTTGCTTTTGTTTTCATTTTTCTTTTCTTTTCCTCCCACCTGTGCCAGATGGCATGTTTAGAGAATTTGCAGTCATGGCTAGCAATTACGTAGGGTAATTTGATTAATCATCTACCAATATACACTTTCAATCATACATCTGTTATATTGGTTTGAATGACCTTGTCATACTTGAAGCCATATGAAGATCAATAGCACATTTCCCTTTGTTTCTTTCAACATGATAAGCTTGCAGCTTTGACTCTGCTGCTATGGCAAAAAGTAGACACTTTGCAATTTATGATTAAGACATTTGTTTCAGAAAAAAAGAAGAAGAAAGTTTTAGTGATATAGTGTTGGTTTTCAAGTACTGATTGAAAAGTTGTATAATTTTTTGGGGGCACATATGTGTTAGGTTACCAGCTTCATGTGGAAAGAATATTACATTCAGGACGGAGATCATTGATGAACTGTTCAATACAAGCACAACTTGATTGGTAATCTTTATTTCATCCTTGAGACCAATATTGTTCCTGCTTTCTGGTTCTGACTGTTTAAAGGGAAGGAATTAAAGCAACAGGCTGTACATTTGTATTAAAAATCATAGGTATGTTGAAGTAGCTGAATGGTACTATATCCAAGTTGATAAAAATAAAGTTTTGTCATCAGAGTAAATTTGTTATTCTTATTTCAAGTTGTCACGTGCAAGTTGGTTTGAGTGTTTGTTTAGAATCTGAAACTTAAAAATGAGTTGCGCTTTATAAATTTGTTAAGAAGCAACGTTAGGTTTTCTTATATATGATTGCTGTGAGATCTAGGTTTTCCAAAAGTTACAGAAGCTTGGTCTGATTATCCAAGGAAAGACTTACAGTTTTGTGTTTTAATTAGAGTTAGCCTGCATTGAAGTTCAAAGACAGAAAGTGTTGTGTGGTTGGTTGGTAGGCGTGAAAGTTTGGTCATATGGAAAAATTGGAAAGCAATCATCATCGTGAATAAATTGGTCTGATTATCCAAGGAAAGACTTACAGTTTTGTGATTTAATTAGAGTTAGCCTGCATTGAAGTTCAAAGACAGAAAAGTGTTGTGTGGTTGGTTGGTAGGGAAGAAATGGCCTGAAAGTTTTGTCATATGGAAAAATTGGAAAGCAATCATCATTGTGAATAAAGCTGGGAGGAAAAGGACGGAAAAAAGCTTTTGATTTTTCTGACTGCAGCATTAAAACAAAGGGGCTCCAATTTGAGTTGAGCCATGGCTAGAAATTGAAAATTGTAGGGTTGCTAAATTTTCTTCCACAAGCAATTCAGTTTACCATAGCAGACTGCCTTTGGAGGACAAAAGAAAATGATAAGATTACATGATCTACTCATGAGTTTACATTCATGATGAGAATCTTGATTTACCTTTTTGTGATCAATTCTCTGAATTTGTGAACACTAGGTTCAAACATAAGGTCCACTGGACTATAACTGTGGTCCACTGCAGCAAATATAACATATATAATATTAAATACTTTAATTGTAGCTCTAGAAGGTAACATACTTCCTTTGGAGCATTTCTATTAAAGAAATGCTTTAATTTCTGCCAGGAATAGTGTTCTTGAACTCATCTTCTGAATTTTAGCTCTTTAATTTTAAAGCAACAGAGATGTCACCTAGTCTACTTTCTAGTTTACTAGTGTCTGCATCTTATTCATCAATTTATGCAAGTACTTAACAATATAAGAGAGGACTCAAATTTAATTTTCTGCAGAATATATAGGGTGCACTGATTTTGTGGAGAAGGGAACAGACCTTGTTGTTTTCCGCACCTGCCCTCTTGAAAAAAGTCAGGTTGTGTTTCAAATTGGCACATCTGATGCTGTGAGGGCTCTAACTGCTGCACAAGTGGTGTAAGTTCATATCTCATTTATGCTTATTGTTGTGGGGGGTGGGCATGACAATTTGAGTGAGAAATATCAATTATGGCAAATTTAATGGCTCTAATTATTTGTTAGTTTAGTGTATATTATTGGCTGCTTTTTGGATGCTGTCCTGCTATTATTTAAGTAAATGGATTTAGTTTTGCAACAGAAGACTTGCTGTGTTTTTCTTTGAAGGAAAACATATTGTGTATTTAGGAAAGTTTTCATGGACCCTAACCTTTAAATATGAGTTTCTTGTACTGAGGTTGTATTCAGGGTACTTGGTAATTTTAGTGGTTGCTTAACCTCTTTATGGTTGATTATACCCAGAATAGGGGTTACTGTCCAAAATCGAAATTTGGAAAGCTATGCTCAGTTTCTTTAGGCTTGGGTGATATGGATGAGTGTTTTATTAGGAGTCTATTAGAGGAGTATGAGTGTTTTATTACGAGTCTATTAGAGGAGTATTTTATTTTTAGTAGAAGTCTATTATTTCCCTATTATTTCTGCACTATTTTCTATTATAGTTATGTTAATAAAAACAGCTTAAATAGGAGTTTTTTTAAGAGTTCTAAAACAGCTTGAATAGAAGTCTTTCTAGGAGTCCTAGTTTAGGTGGAACTTTTCTGTTTCTTTGCCTATATAAGGCTATTACGTTATGCAATAAAGTAAGCAAGAAGTTATCTTAACAATTAGCTTAGGAATAGAGTAATTTAGTCCAATCTCGGCAGACCCTGTCCTTGACAAGTGCTGTCAGTTTTTCATCCCCAAAAATAGGTTCTGCAAGGAAGGGAACTAACGTAAATAAGGGAAAAGAGATTAACTTTCCTGAGAATCGTCCTTGGACTCGTTCTCAAGCACGGGCCCTTAACAATTTGGTATTAGAGCAGGAGTTCATGGACGAAACAGGCCATTCAACTGCAAAGCACTCTTCGGTAGATTGGCAGATGGATCAAAGGATTTGGGCATTAGAGATGGGGCAGCAAGAATTGAAGGCTCAATGTGTGGAGATTATTCGCATGGTTGCAAGGTTGGAAGGTGCAAAAGTGAGCGAGTATTAAGCACCATCACCACCACCTCGGGAGGAGAGGACCGATGGCGATAGCGGGGCAGGAATGGTGCCTAAATATACTAAGATAGGATTTCCAACGTACGATCGATGGATCTGTTGGTTTGGCTTCACAGGTGTGAGCAGTTTTTCCTAAGTCAACATACAGCGGAGGAGGAGAAGGTAAGATTGGCTGCCTTTAATTGAATGGGGGAGACCCAATTGTGGTTCTTTCAACTTGAACAAAAAGAACCAAGGATGCATTGGTACACTTTCAAAAGCCATTGCAATATGAGATTCGGCCCTTATCTTAGTAACATCCGTGTAGGAGAATTGACAAACCTCAAATAGGCAGGGAGTGTAGAAGAATATCAACGCCAATTCCAAAAACTGTTGGCTCGAACCATAGGGCTTCCACTAGACTTACAAGTAAATCTATTCACAGCTGGGTCGGTAGAAGGGTTGCGAATCGAGGCGGAGATGCAATATCATGTTAATCTTGGAGCTGCAATGAACTTAGCAAGAGCATGTGAAAGAAAATTACAATGTATGTAGATGCAACACACCCAAGGGGTAAGAGGCAGCTGAAACACCACCCTATGGCCATCTTCGCAGCTGGACGGTAGTAGTAACAACACCAGCACGAGTATAGCCACACTTTTAGGAAGTAAGATAAACTCAAGGGTTAAAACAACAACCTCCAATTTAGCAAGTACACCACCCCCATGGGAAGACGCTTAACCAAAGCGGAAATGGTATGAAAGAAGAGAGAAGGTTTTGTGCTACAATTGCAACGAGTCTTATTCGGTGGGGCACAAATGTAAGAGACTATTTTGGATTGAGGTAGTAGATTCTAAGGAAGAAGAGGAGATATCTTTGCATACCATCACTGGCATAACTTGACTTCGAGCTTGAGGGCAAGCTCAATGTCGAAGAGGGTAGTGATGATATGGATGAGTGTTTTATTAGGAGTCTATTAGAGGAGTATTTTATTTTTAGTAGAAGTCCATTATTTCCCTATTATTTTCTGCACTAGTTTCTGTTATAGTTATGTTAATAAAAACACCTTGAATAGGAGTCTTTCTAAGAGTCCTAAAACAGCTTGAATAGGAGTCTTTCTAGGAGTCCTAGTTTAGGTGGAACTTTTGTGTTTCTTTGCCTATATAAGGCTATTACGTTATGCAATAAAGTAAGCAAGAAGTTATCATAAAAATTAGCTTAGGAGTAGAGTAATTTAGTCCAATCTCGACAGACCTTGTCCTTGACAAGTGCTGCCAGTTTTTCATCACCAAAAGTAGGTTCTGCAAGGAAGGGAATCAACGTAAATAAGGGGAAAGAGATTAACTTTCCTGAGAATCGTCCTTGGACTCCATCCCAAGCATGGGCCCATAACATTGGGGTTTTAAAACTGCTTCAACACCCAACTTTCCTGATCATAACTGCGTAGTGTCTGTAGTGTCCCAATCTTGCTTGTATTTAAGTTGGACTGTTTTCTTATTTTGTCCAAATCTAGGTTTAACTAAGACTGATTTCTTATTTTCTCCAAATCTTGGTTTACTTATGGAGCATTTTGTCATTTAATAGCTGATTCCTCTTCCAGGTGTAAGGATGTTGCAGCAATAGATATCAACATGGGATGCCCCAAGTCATTTTCTATTAGTGGAGGCATGGGTGCTGCCCTATTGTCTAAACCAGAGCTCATTCATGATGTATGCAAAGCATCTTGGTGACTTAAATCAATATTCTTCACTACTGATTTGATATAATCATGAGTTTGACATGAAATCTTTCTTTCTAGATTTTGACAACATTAAAGAGAAATTTGGACATCCCTATCACATGTAAGATTAGACTTCTAAAATCTTCTCAGGATACAGTGGAACTGGCTAGGCGAATAGAGAAAACTGGTGTTTCTGCACTTGCTGTCCATGGAAGGTGATCTCTCGTTTGACTGTTGTGCCATTGATGTCCATAAATTTGAGATTTGTTAGTGGTAAAAGTCTGTTATCAGAATTACTAGTAAAAAGGTTATACAGGTAGTGTTTGTTTTTAATTGCTGATGTATGTACATTTTATTGAATGAAAATTCTTAAATGCGTTTGTTGTTAAACAAAATGCAGAAGAGTCGCAGATAGGCCTAGGGATCCAGCTAAATGGTCTGAGATTGCTAATGTTGTATCATCATTATCTATACCTGTTATTGCAAACGGCGATGTCTTTGAATACGATGATTTTAAACGTATTAAAGTTGCTACAGGTATTATCTTCAGACAGTTTCACTAAAATCCTCATCTGCCAAGCCATTTAATTCTTCTCAAGAGTTATCTTTCTGAGTTCCATACAGCTTTCGTGTTCTTTTAGTTATCAAAATTGATGATGATTGTTAAGTTGAGTGCCTTTTTAGGGTGCTATTTGCCTATTTCTTCTTTACTGTCAGTTGGTTTGGTGTCTTATCATTTCTGAAGTTTAGTTGTATTCTTAAAGGTGCCTCATCTGTAATGGTTGCTAGAGGAGCTCTTTGGAATGCTTCAATATTCTCTCCTGAAGGCAAACTACACTGGGAAGAAGTGAAAAGAGAGTATGTTAGAAAGGTTGGTTTTATACCAATTGAAATGATTAAGAGTTGATTATTCCACATTGAAATATGGATAAATGCTATAGTGCCTCAAAAAGTTTGAGTCAGGATGGCTGTGCTTGATGTCACGCAAGCTATGTTTGAATCAAAAGAGAATTTTGCTGAGTTAACACGGTTTTATTCTTGTTATTAGAGCATCTTATGGGATAACGATGTTAAAAGCACAAAGCACACTTTGAAAGAAATGATTATGCATTATTCTTCCCTTGAACTTCCAGAGGGGAAAGGTGTCATCAAATCAGTGAACTTGGCAGATATAGCGTAAGTTTTTAATATAGTTTATTATCTCTTGTCCGGTTTAAATCTGATTAGTTAAGTTTGTACTTTGTGTTAGCCACTAGTTATTATTGACTAATTGTCAACAATCCAACTATTTTCTAACAACAAGATCGGATTAGTAGAGGGAAAACTATATAATTTGATGACAGTTTAATTATAAAATTTATAACTTAAATTTATCTTTTCAAGGGGACTTTGGTGCATGCATTATTGAGCACTATCCATGTGATCCACGTGGTAATCTTTGTAGATTCATCCCGGGTTCGCAACATGTCAATTGTTTATGGAAAACTATGAAATGTCTATTTATGTTCCACCAGGACATGGAACTCTGATTATTTTACATTTTATTTCTGCAGGAAATTGTATGGAGAGGAGAAGTACTATAAACTTGTCAATGCGAATAGGTCCTTTGTCAATGGTAGCATAGAGAATTCATTGTCATGTCAATTAAACTATTTTAACCTAAACCAAAATTTGCACCCAGGTGAGTCTAGCATTCAAATATAGTCTTTTATGTAGTTCTCAAACTACTCGAGTATTCGAGTCGTGTAAAATGTACGACATTTCTGGAGCTGCTCGATGAAAAGATCTCTGATTCATCGGTACATTTGGTGAAGACTATATGATCAATTTCATTTGGAGAAGCTCGCATAAGCTTGTTTGATTCATTCCCTGGCATCAACCTCATTCCATAAATTATTTTCTTTAATCCATGATCTTTGAGACTGTTAATTGTTGTAACGCATGGTGTAGTATGATATATCATCTCATTATTTATCTAAATCTTGCCTTTTCCATTGGTATCGAAGGTTTAAAATTTTGTAAATCAAATATAGAAAATCCTATGATAATGAATTTTCTTATCTTTTTGTATAGACTATAATGGTATAATGAGTTGATGATTGATAGTTTAATTATTAACATCAGTAATAGTTTAATATTTCTAAATACAGCCCTCTTCGTTGCTCCTTTATCTTGTGGCTCGCATTCTTGCATAAGTTTCACACTTGTAATAGACTTCCCTACCTTTACACTCCTAATCACTGTTCCTTGTGTCTCGCGAATGAATTGATCAACCACTTATTTTTTGCTTGCCTTTTCTCCCATGTAGTTTGGGTCAACGTTTCGAATTTCGTACCGTATCGGCCGATACTAGCTGATACGTACTGTACCGGTCGAAAAATGGTACCGGTATAGGTGTGGGTGGTACCGGTGATAAATTCCAGTTGATACTAGCCGTTACCGCCAATACCGGATTTTTTCGGACCATTCTACAAAAACTTTATTTTTCAGGGGCCATTTTGAAAAAAAAAACCAAGACACAGAACCAAAAAATGCGAGAAAATTCGGTTGGGTCTATCAAAGAGAATCCAGTTGATACCTACCTTGCAAATGCCGTTAACAAGGTACCCAAAGAAGAACCCAGAAGAACAAATAAGGAATTGTTGCCGGTTGGGTCTATCAAAGAGAGAAATCCCGAATAAAGATCGCGATTGATCCTCATTCTTCATCTCACAAGTCGAGCAACAGTTTGTAAAATCAAGAGGCAAGCAACAATATATAAAACAGATAAACGAGACCTTGAAGGGGCAACAAAAAGGGTCCCCTAAAAAAAGATCGCTTGCTTGTGTTAATACTGCATGGTACAGCGATACAACTGAGAAAAACGAAATAAAAAAAGAAAAGCTAGGTTGTTGAATGAGAGAAGAAAAGTATTTGACGGTAAACTATGAGAAGAAAAGAGTGAGAGAGGAGTGTTTATTGGGTTTTATTTGAGAACAATAACAAAGAGAGGCTTTAAGAGGGAAGGTGAAGGAAATTTGTACATAAGGACAAGATATGGAACGAAAGAGTAACATTTCTCGAAAATCGGGGTAAATAATAATGACAATTAGAGGGAAGGTGAAGGAAACTTGCACACAGGGGCAAGATACGGAACTGAAGAGTTACATTTCTCAAAAAACGGGTTTTGCAAGAAAATAAAGCCGAATAATAATTTTTTGGTTAGACAATAAAATTAATAATAAATAATAATTTGAAAGCATAGTTGAAGTAAACGGTAAATTAGTAGAGTGTACAGTATAATTGTATAATATACTAATATAGACTATTTTGTAATTTTTAAAAATTTTAGGGACTATTTTATAAATTTAAAAAATTTTCCAAAACGGTACTCGGTACCGATACAATTCCGTTCCAGAGCTTAATCCGGTACCAAACCCGATACGGTATTCATACCATTGGTTTGGGCACATTGTCTCACCCGTTTTAATCTGCCTAGTTGTAACCCTTCAACTCTTTCAGATATCCTATCATGGTATAGCACTGTTTCCAATACCAATGTACCTGTCATCATCCACTTCCCTATTTTGCTTTCCATTACAGTTTACCATATATGGATCGAGCGCAATGCTCGAACCTTCAAGAATGAAGCTATGGTGGAGGAGAGAGTGTCTCTCTGAGTTATCTCTTACGTGAGGGAACTTCTCAGCCTATACACCGAGAGGAGGTAATTTAATTTTTAGGCTTTCTATTTTGCAGGTTATATGTTCCATTTTGTCCAGGTTGCAGCATGCGAGATTTCTTTGGCAAGGTTATGCCTACCTTAGTATCCCCGGTAGTTCAACACACTCGCTACATGGTGGTAGCCTTCCTTGACCAGTTCGGTGCCTGGGAAGTCCATAAGTAGCCGTCTCTTTTGGTTTACTTCTTTTGGGCTACTAATCTTCGTTCGCATTTCACTTGGTTATTAGATGCTTTGTTTCCGCGGAGCTCCAAGAGTATTACTTTTGACTGACAGTTTTTTGTTTCTGCCTTGTTTTAGCTTGCCTAGCTTGTGTCAACTTGTTTATTTTCGCTCGCTATGCCTCCTGAGGCACTTGTAAATGGATTCTTTGTACATATTTTTTCTTTCTAATATATGCCTCTGATTTATCAAAAAAAAAGTTTAATATTCCAATTTTAGTACAACAATGAAAAATGATATTTCTTGTTTGATTTTTTTTAAGGGTAAAAATAATTAGTAAGAATGATGCAAAAAATTTAAAATTCAATCAAAAAATTTTATATTTAAAATTCAAGTCAAGAATGGTCTTGGTAAAAGAGAGTTTTTTTTAAAAAAATTGTAATAGATTTTGGACTTGACGGTATTAAGTTGACTTAATTATAACTCAAATTAGATTCAAGTTTAGACTAGAGATGGCATATTAGTGGTTAGGTTTGATTTGAGGTTAACGAGTTAAGCTTGGGTTGATCAGGTCTTGGTGATATGATGATTGATTCTTATTATTTTGATTCCGAATTTCCTTTTGTTGCGTGCAATTTGAGTTCAACCTAATATAATTACTCATCTTTTGTTATTAGGAAATCTTGAGCATTCTTGGAGCTGGTTTTGAAACAAAAATTTGTGAAATATAC